>JAJLRQ010000161.1:0-148765 GCA_030567115.1 Petasospora euphorbiae
CACTGTTAAAAAGGTATTTTCCTGCGGGGTCATGACCGCTTTGCTTCTATCGGATATCGTCAATCTCTATTTACTACATGAGATTAAGTTTGCTCCTTCGCTGTGGTCTAGACCGATTGTTAGAAGGCCAAAATACCCAGCAGCTTACTCCACAGGCACGCTGGGAACTCTCTGGTACAGCCATATGGTGTGGGAAAGCGACAACATAGCGCTATTGTCATGGAGACAACGCAAGTATAAACCGGGATTCCCATGTTATGGCTGGGAGACAAAATATGTTACGAGACAACTATCATGGAGACTTTGAACCACGCAAATTCGGTCAATTGATTGATCACTTAAACACTGTATTTACTCATTTAGTCAAGTGTGTTTGCGGTCTTCACTAGAAAGGATCATTGTTGGCCTACGAGAGGACCTTTTGGGACATCAGCTCCAACTAATATAGGCACGCAGGGCGCCTTAGCGGCCATACAAGGCAGCATTCATGGGACAAGTCTTCATGTAACCTATGCAGTAGACGCTCAGTGAAACATACGAACCAACACATCTGGGTTCATGGTTCATGATTGTGAGTGGGCCTCGGATCACATGCTAGACGTCTTGTGCGTCATGCACAGTTGATACATCACATATGAGTAAAAGCGTCTTAACGTCGATCCGATTGAGCCTGGGGCCAGTACGTCAATCACAAACAGTGGAAGTTTTACATAAGACAAAATCACTGGACTAGACATTGCTTAGATTTGAGCGAAGTAGTGACGCTAGTTACATTTACAATTCGGATTGTCACCCTGTGATGCAAATACCTCTACTTTGTTCCATGGTTTGGCACGCCACATGGGAAGTGTCGGTGTCAATATTCACCCTTCTGAGATGGACTGAGCTCTTCTGCATAAAACTCGTATGCCAGGCGGATGATCACATAACTGAAGGTGACTGTTTGCTCTGTTGTCGTGCCACATGCAGTCGTGTGTGCAATGTTACGCAGTCAATTTAAGAGGCGCACCTGCTTGTGCGTCAAATCTTGTCTAACCCTGTATAAGAAATCCTAAACAACAAACTAGCGTCAATGTAACCATCAATGAATTAGCCAGTATTCAGATAATATCTCGAGAGCTAAATGGGCGGTTTTCTTGTTAAACGGCTCTAATCATAGCTCTACTTGATAGCTTTCAGATGATGCCAAATTTCCTGGATCAATCAACCACATACGCGCGAGAATACCCATCTCTAATTCCATGAAGTTCGAATCAGCGTCAATGATGCACAGTAAAAGCTGAAATCAAAACACCTGTCAACAAAATTATGCAGACAAACGCCAGTCTGATGTCTATTTGAGAAGTGGGGACCTGTCATGAAATTAGCAAGCCCCACTAGGCAACTAGGATATAAGAAGGTGAGCCTCCCCGTCTTTCCTTATCACATTGTGCCACTGGCCACCACCCACACGTCTGAGTAACCCCAACACCTGCTCTATTTCAATACAACCAACGCTCACCATATTACCTACGTTAATTCATCACATATATCCCAAACATAGCGCTACACACAACCGCTCATAAACTGAAGATCAATATCGATGACACCAAAAGATAGCGTGATCGGAGTAGTTGAAGGAATTGAAGATGGCATTGAAAGAATAGAAGAATACGAGAAGAAAAATTTGGACGTTAACTATGACTCCAATACTATCAACGACATGTTACCAACTTCCTTCTCCTCCGAGGAGTCAGACATGGATGACTCTGGCTCTGACAGTGACTCGAGAAAGCTCGACATGATCGACGACGATCACGATTCAGTTGTGGATAAACCCAAGTCCGAAGACAAGACACAACTCAAGAAGAACGCGGATGGAACATTCAGGGGTCGCCCATCCTCATGTGTGTTCGTTGCCAGTCTTGCCGCTGCTTTGTCAGACGATGAATTATCGTTTTCTGTCACTAAGCACTTTCAGCAATGGGGAACCTTGGCCTTGGTCAAAGTTTTGAGAGATACATCGAACAGACCATATGCATTTGTCTAGTATACTAACGACACTGATGCTAAGTATGCGCTCAAGAAAGCGCAACACACAACACTCAACGGAAGATCAATTCGCTGCGAGGCTGCCAAAGTCAACCGGACTTTATACATCGCCACTTGTAATGGCAGCGAGGTTTCACTAAGCAAGATTAAAGAGCTCCTGGAGAAGTATGGAGAGATTGAACAGATTGTGGGGAACAACGATTCCACCTACAGGAAGTCAAACCTAAACATGGCTTGGTTTGTTCAGTTTGCTTACAGAGATGACGCCATTAGAGCATACGCTAACCTTAGGCTCAGCCCAGAGTGGATTGTTGAATGGGCGCAAAACATCGAGAATCTCTCAGAATTGCCAGAAGTAGAGGAGACAGAGCATATTGAGATTGACAAATGCTCCATATTTGTTGGTCAACTCTCGTCAAAAGCCACTAAAGATCTCTTGAAGGAGAGATTCTCCAGCCATGGAGGGATTTATGACATCGTGTTGATCACCAAAGGATTGAGCAGCTTTGCATTCATCAAGTTCATCGATGAAAGGGCTGCAGCTGCAGCAGTTGAAAGGGAAAACCACGCCGTGTTCTTAGAGAAGACTATGCATGTTCAGTATCGTGAGCTCCATCATGTCTCAAGAAAGAAGAAGTATCAGATCACACCAAGACTCAATCTTGCACCACCGCCTGTCAATTTACCTGTAAGAAGAGCCAGCACAGGATCTGGGTTTCCCACACAGAGTGTTGGAAGAGCACCAATGGGTCAGTTTGGCCAACAGCAGCGCTCCACATCTGTTATCTCTGGAAGGGCTATAACACAGAAGTACCAACCTGCCCGTTCAGTCTCTTTCGGAGGTAGCAAGGCAACCAGATTCTATCCATACGATGGAGAGACTGTCACCACTTCTACCACCAAAAACACGCTCAACACACCATCAAAAGGGGATATGAATGGAGAGAGCTTGGAGGAAAAGGAAACCCCGCTATCATCACCTAGCACTCACACCCTAAACTCAGCCAATGGAGATGTAAAGTCAACATTATCAGCCACGTCCGTCTCTACTTCAGAAGCTAAACAGGGGGGAGATCAACTCTCTAAGGGATATCATGACTACAGAAAGGCCCCAGTTAGAAGAGCGTTGAACCACATGCTTGCCCCTAGCGCACATCCTACCCCGCCCCATCCACCTCCTTCCCCGTATTATTACTATCTTTACCCACCAAAAGAGAACATTCCAATCTTTGAGCATCAACACCATTACCAAATGGCTCCTTACCCAGCAGTTCCCGCCTATTTCTATCCCGAATCCCCAATGGCTGAATTCCCACCAGGTACAGCTTAGATCAACCCAAGCTCAAACTTGTCACCAGCTCCTTACTACATGTACTACAATGTGCCACAAACCCCAACGTTTGCTGATACCAAGAGCTTGAACGCAGAAGAGAGTGTTAACTCTGGCCAAGGGGCTCCTCTTGCACCAGGGTTGAATGGGGACCTTGATTATTAAACCTAAAATGTTACGGGGAGGAACTCGTTACCCTGTTTCACCTCTAGTAACCAACTTTGCTATAGCTCCATAACCCAACCAGAAACATATACGCAGTACTCCGTTCCTGTTAGCTTTGTTTTCATACCTTCTTGATCATCGCACCTGCGACAGTCAATTAAATTTTAGTTCAGGTTTACATTAAGTGTTCACTGTAGCAAGCCGGCCCTCACGCCCTATCGAGCGAGTTCTATGTCACGCTTGAAATTCTACTAAATTAGCATTTGCACAATAAAAAGTCAGAAGGTTATTTTGCTGTATATTTATATCCTTCTGCTTTAATACACTGCTACTAAATGATAACTGAGATAGCTGAGCCCAGTGAATCTTACATAATCACATGGGTCAAGTGTGGGCGCTGCAGCAGGCAGGTCCGGTGCTGAGATATTCGAAGTAGCTGGGGATGTCACAACAAATATACAGTCAATGAAGACAAAACAATCACTGACCAACGGACGAAGATATTCCTATTGATATTGATACGCAATTGAAGCCGTTCTAATGTCCAACTAGATACTCGAGAACACATACTCAAAGAAAGACTCCCATCTTTTCCGCCACTTCTGTGGTGGCAATGCGGAGAGAGAACACTCGAGCGATGATAACCTCGATAGATCACAACAGCTTGACACGAAACAGATTGATATCAAGTCCATGCTGGAGATGCCTGCCAGTGAGAGAGCCATAGCTTTATACGATAAGGAGAAGACCGATCTTACAGAAGCATTACTGCAGTCCACTAAACCATGGACGAAGGATCCAAACTACTTCCAGAATGTATACATATCATCTTTGGCATTACTCAAGATGACAATGCACGCCAAGTCTGGAGGATCGATAGAGATCATGGGAATGCTTACGGGGAAGATCGTGAACAATGGAATAGTTGTCATGGATGTCTATCCACTTCCAGTGGAAGGCACAGAGACCAGGGTAAACGCACAAGCTGAGGGATACGAATTCATGGTGCAGTACCTTGACAATATGAAGAAGTCTGGGAGATATGAACATATTGTTGGATGGTACCACTCACATCCAGGATACGGATGCTGGCTTTCTGGTATTGATGTGAGCACACAATCGTTGAATCAACAGTTCCAGGATCCCTACCTCGCTATCGTTGTCGATCCAATGAGAACAATCTCCAACGGTATGGTTGAGATTGGTGCCTTCAGAACATACACTGAGGAGTATGCTCGCTCAAACGTGATGAAAGTTGCCACTGGGAGTCTCGGATCACTTCGTACATCCCATGTGAATGCGCAAATGACGAAAACATCTGGCAAGAAGGACAAGGGGAAGGCAGCCCAAGACATACCTGACGAGAAGATCAAGGATTTTGGTATGTACGCGTCAAGATATTACTCACTGGGGATCGAGATTTTTAGGAGTTAGACCGACCACATGATCCTGTCAAATCTTTGGAACAAGTTTTGGATCAGCAACCTAGCCGGTAGCCCAAACGACACTGCAAAGCTGGCTCAAATGGAAAGTTTTGTTGACGAGAAGCTTGAATTGTTGGAAAAGAAGTTCGAGGCGCTTAAAAAGATTGAAGGCAAATCGGCGTCATCTGCTCAAGTCAATACGAAGGCAGTAAGAAGGGGCGTCGTTAGTGGAGGTGGTGATCGCACTCCAATGCAGCTCGAAGACCGTCGTGACTTCTCGGTTATGAGTAGATTCCAAGCGTTCAACCAGGACAAGCTCAGTCCGTCTCTCATACAAAAGCAACAGCTTTCACCGTTTACAAAGGCTAACATTTTGAGTAAAATGTCAAGAGATCAAAAGGAACCCGAGTCTGACGGCAGTGATTCTGAGATGAACGATGCGGATAGTGATATGGATATGCGCCAGGACACAGACGACGGCATGGGTAAGGGTCTACCCAACAGAGGTACAGCTGGGAGACGGAAGAGATTTGGTGAGCATAATGGTAGTCTCGAGAGTCCAACACAGCCTGAAGGGGGCTCTGGTTCGCAGGCTACAGACGCTTTGACATTGAAGAAGAAACTAGAGCTGGAGAGAGTGAAGGCTATGGGAGCAGAAGCCAGCAAAGAGCTGTTGAACCTGAAACTACAGCAAATCCTGTTCCTAAATGAATGAATACTAGCAGCTGTTGCTCTTTAATAAGATTGAAGAAAGCAGGTTCGACGAACTGGGAAGCTATTGTATAGGCCAAGAGCGTTTCGCCAAATTGCGTAAAAGCCCAGCGAATCGCGCAGCTGTTAAAAGCTATTACCGTATCTGTAAAGTTGGCGCAAAGTCACCTAGCGTTTTTATTTTCCTTTTCGCGCGCTCTCCTCCGCTGTGCAAATTGGAGTCAACGATGTCAAATCTTGCAATCACCGGAACATTACGAGGAGATACTCCACTACAGACACATCCAGCCCACAGCGGTCCGCTTTAAAACGAACTATTCACAGTTCTATACAAGCACACTCCACATCCGCTCATTTATCACAGCTTCCGCGCCATTTATCTGAGCGAGAGCGCTTACAGTGTCCCTTCCTCTTCTGGCATCTCCACACAGTCTCGCTTCAGCCACTCTCGAGGCTCCGACAGCCCACAGCACAACTTTACTGATTAGCACCTGGTTTACACGGGCGCTAAGATTATACACTACCGGAACAGCTGGTGAGCACACACATTTAACCTACAGCCTTTTTATCGTCTTCCAGGCGACTCATTTACGCTCAAGCGCCCTGTTTGCAATTACCCCGCTCCGGGCCCACACCAATCC
Organism: Petasospora euphorbiae; assembly: GCA_030567115.1. Lineage (NCBI taxonomy): Eukaryota > Fungi > Ascomycota > Saccharomycetes > Phaffomycetales > Wickerhamomycetaceae > Petasospora > Petasospora euphorbiae. Next base: position 6,303 of record JAJLRQ010000161.1, read on the forward strand.
CTGATTTCCCGTCTCAAGATTTACACCCCCATTTCTTCAACAGCCGACCATCAACCAAGACAGAGCACCACGTATCAAAGATGGAGGAGAAACTCGTCCCAATGAAAGACCAGAATGCTCTTGTGATGGGCAACGGCAAGGTGTACAAAATTCAAAAAGTGCGCCAAAGAAAGATCCACTCGTGTGTTCCGTGCCACCAGCGAAAGGTGAAGTGCTCAAGAGAGCACCCGGTCTGTCAGAACTGTACAAAGAACGAGCTTGAATGTAAGTACTTTGTGAACGACAGAGTATCTAGAGGCAAGAAGAACAAGGAGCTCGATCAGGAGGTTGACCAAAAGAGAAAAGAGGAGCTCAAGGTGTACATACAGAAGGCAAAGACGTTAAGCACGTCGGCCTCTGTTTCGCCCCCTTCAGAATCAGAGATTGAGAGACAACTGAACAAACAGAAGAGCAAAGTTGCATCTTCAGCACTCTCTCAGACTGTGTCTACAGCAGGATAGCAGCAGGTATAGCAATCTGCACAGCCTGTCTCCCAACCCAATCACATTCAGCCACAAGTTACAAACGACACACGGCAAGCATCAAATGCCGAAATACAACCACCACAACAAATCATCACTTCTCAACAGATGCCTACTCATCTTCTGCCCGACTCAGGGTCGGAGCACGAGGACTCGGCGAAAGAGAAGAGCCTCACATATTCGGATTCAGACAGCTCGGCCAGTTTTGAGAGTCTATCACCGCCCAAGTTGCACAACCCTCAAGTACTGCCTGCGTAGAAAAGTCAGCTATCCACATCGGTACTACCAACAACCTTTGATCCATTGTCCCAGTCACTTGAAACACATACCACAAATGATTATGCACAAAGACATATGGTGTCGGCGCCGGCTAAGGCTCCGTTACCAGACGCTTTCGCCAATGGCTTCTCCAACACAAACTCGACATCGACTGCTTTGAATCTGCAAAGTCAAACTGTCCCTGTCATCTTGTTGAAGAGACCACATGTGATACCCAACTGGAAGTTGGAGGAGATTTACGCTGCTTTGCCATCAAAGGAGCGTTCTTATGGCTTGGTGAGAAGATTCACCACTAGCATACATCCCGTGTTACCTTTGTTAGACATGAACGAATTTATACAAGAGCATGATGCTTTCTGGGAAAACAATGTGGATAACAAGATGGAGTTTATGGTTCTCCTTTATGCTGTGCTATATGCGGCCTCCAAAGCAGAGTGTTTTGAGTTCTCGTATGATGAGATCACCAAATTTGAGCTGAGTAACGAGATTCACAGATACTTGAAGGCGGCCAGAAGTGTCCTCGAGGCAATCAAGTACCCATACAAGTACTCACTGAGAGTCCTTCAGGCAACTGTGCTCATTCACAGCACTCTCGAAAACCCACATATCGTTGATATTGGGGAGTTGGTGAGAATCGCACAGTCTATTGGTCTTCACCGTGATCCCGCCACTTTCCACAACATTTCTGATCCCGGATTGGTGCAATTGAGAAGGTTGTTGTGGTGGGAGATATTTTACCTGGATTGTATGACTGCTCTCAAGCAAATGTCAACTCCGTTGATCAGACTCGATGAGTTCGATACCAGTTTACCCGTGGAGTTTGTGCACAATGCTCTCCACTCTGAGACGTGCTTTTTGAACGGCAAATACAGATTCGCGCTGATCTTGAACGAGCTTACGAGATTTATCTACGGTATTCAGATTTTGCCATTTAACACCATTCAGGTGCTGAAGCAGAAGATCTTGGACTTGCACATCAGTTGCAATGCATCTATCTTAAACTTGGAGAACGTTGAGAAATCGAGAAAGTTGAGCTATGAGGAGAAAACATTCATTGATTGGGCTAAGTACATGCTGAGCGGTTACTGTGACCGTGCGCTTCTGTTGCTTCAAAAGAAGATCGTTTTGTCCAATGTCCTAAACACTAACGAGCATGGCAACAACCAGATCTTCCACAATAGTTACAACCAGATGGTGAATAACAAGCGGTCCAAATTCAGTATTGATGCACTCTTCAGATCGCATGAGAACGCATACCTGAACCCAGACGCCAGTTTGACACACTATTCATACGAGGACTTGTCTAACAACTTGATACCTGCTGCTCTGCATTACTTGTATGAGTTTTTGAGAAATAACAATGATGACGTGTACAACCGTTTCAACTGGGAGATCAGAAACAACTTACCGTTCGATGCCATTATTTTGATATTAACCAACTTGATTTCAGATCTGGAGAAAAATAATGGAAGCAAACTGTATGAGTTGAGGAATGACATCAGATACCATTTGTTGGACAAGGCTATTGACCTGATCTTCATCAAGTTTGACAATAAGAAGAGATCCATCATCAAGAACTGTTTCACCTTGATCAGGTATCTGTTCCAGATTGTGAGATTGAAGTATTTGAGAAACGATCTCAACAATGCCTTAATCGACTTCAACCCAATGTATACCGAACAGATCATTCCTAAGCCATTAAACAGCAGAACAGGGATGCACTCGAAGGGTAACAACATGGACTCCTCGTTGTTGATGATGAACCAGAGACAACAGCAGATGGGGGAGAACTTTGCTCCAGTGCAGACTACGTCATGTGCACAAATTGCACCTAGAGCCATCAGAGCCGTTGCCGGTAACACACAGTCGATCAGTTTTGCTCAACAGCAGTTCAACCCTTTGAACAGTGTCAGCCTGAGCGATATGTTTGTCAATGGGTTGACAAGTGACGTAAATTATTATCAGTCTACCTCTATGCCGGGTACTAGCGGCACAGAGACACCTGTTGATGACGGATACAAGGAGCATGAGTTACAGAGGATCAAATCTCAGATCACCAAGTTCCTGAGAGAGGAGAGATTGTCCGACGATGACCGTTTCAACAACAAGTTCTACATTCTGATAGAGAATGAAGTCAAGGAGTTGATTGAAAGATTGATTTAAGCGATACCATGAATATTAAATGATTTATTGAACGAATACTAATGTGCTGTGTGCAGGTATGTTCCATGTAAGGTGACCGTTTCTCGTGGGGAAGTTGTTTGCTACTTTCCTGCCCTTAAAAAGGAAATAACGCCAATGACGTAGCGTGGTGACGCGGGGTTTAAGCGCTTTTGAGTGGGCCAACCCCTTTTGATCGGGGCGGAAGTTCCGACGGGGCTTCTGACGCTTGCATTCGTAATCATGTAAAATGGTTGGAGCATCGCCACTGTGGATATTGACGATGTTTTGCAAAAGGTATACCACAAACAGGGTCCATCCACATATCCATATTCAGCTAAGACACCTACCACGACAAAGATGCCTGAGTATGAGCCCAAGACCATGGAACTGAGCGAGTCGCTCAGTTCCGAGGAGGCCGAAAGGCCCGAACATGCAACAAAGGCCGAACAAGGGCTCTCATTTGCACACATTGAACCAGTGAGCGTGCGGGTCCGCAATCTCTCAGTGAGTGCCAAGACAGGTGGGATCTCCAAAGGGTTCAAGTGTTTCAGGGGATCACAGACACGCAGGAGGAAATAGATGGACGAGGAGCAGCACAGCGAGGATGGGGAAAGTCGATAGAAAACCATCCTACACACCACGTCCTTTGACCTACCACGCGGGTCCTTGACGGCAATTATTGGAGGCTCGGGGTCAGGGAAGACCACATTGCTGAACGTGCTCGCCAACAGAAGCTCTAGTGGATCGTCGCTGAAGAGGACAGGAGAAGTGTTGTTCAACGGAGGCTCACTTGCCAGCGTAAGGAATGCATACGTTGTGCAGCAGGACATCTTATCGCCAAACTTGACTTGTCGAGAGACGCTGATTTATGCCACAGAGCTCAGACTCCCAGATTCAACAACTAAGGCCGAGCGACTGACGCTGGTGGAGGAGGTGATTTTAGAGCTCGGATTAAAAGAATGTGCCTCAACGCTTGTTGGGGATTCTACACATAAAGGTCTCTCTGGGGGTGAGAGGAGACGACTTAGTATCGGAATCCAGCTTTTGTCAAACCCTTCGATGCTCTTTCTAGACGAACCGACAACGGGGCTTGATGCACACTCCGCGTTCCTATTGATTAAAACTCTGAAGAATTTGACCAGGAGAGGCCGAACGATCATTGTCAGCATTCACCAACCACGCTCAGATATCTTCTTCCTGTTTGACCACCTGTGCATCCTGTCCAAGGGCCGCACTGTGTACTGTGATACTGTAGTTGAAGTGTTGCCTTACTTCGAGCAGTACGGTTACAAAGTTCCCAACAGCGTCAACCCAGCGGACTACCTTATCGATATCACAGCAGTGGACACACGCACGCCAGAATCTGAGGCCAGGGACATGGAAACGTTGCTGAAATTCTCTAAGGATTGGAGTAACCGATCAAATAAAACACTGGATACGACGCCCATCTAGAGGAAGGATGGTACCGTGATTGTTACCAAGAGAGCACCATTCTTCAGAGAGGTGAGTATCCTTACCAAAAGAACATATGTGCTGACTATCAGGGACACTAGCTCGCTCTACTCGATGTATGGTGAGTCAATTCTCATGGGGGTCGTCTGTGGATGGGTGTTTTACAAACCTAATCCGGATATTTCAGGTATAAAATCAATCACGGGCGCAGTTTACTCGTCTTGTGCTCTTCAAGGTTACTTGATGCTGTTGTTTGAGACGTTTAGACTGTGTCACACGGACATCAAGGTGTTCGACAGAGAGTACTCCGACCACTGTACCACCCCATTGGCGTTTCTCCTATCTAGACGGCTTGCAAAGCTGTTCACTGAGGACGTTGTTGTGACCTTGTTTTTCTCATGTATCACGTACTTCATGTACGGATTGGAGAAGTAGGCCTCCAAGTTCTTCATATACTGGCTCATATTGTTCCTCACTCATATAACGTCGATGACTGGTGCGATGTTTGCTGTTGCATAGACTCGTGACTACGCTCAGGCGGGGCTCATAGCCAATTTGAATTATACACTCCAGAGTTTTGCTTGTGGATTCTTCGCCAACGCAAGGAAAATGCCAGTATATGTGAGATGGACAAAATACGTGGCGTACTTGTGGTTCAGTTTGGGAGCTGCTATGGTGAACCAGTTTAGGGGATACATGGGTAAGTGTCCTTACGACGATGCTGCAAGTTGCAGCGCGTACAGCGGTGATACCCTGTTGCAGGAATATGGGTTTGACAGATCAAACTGGATTGTTGTCCCGGTGTTTGTAGTGCTGGGATGGGCAGTGCTTTTTTATGTCATCGCTGGTATTTTGCTGCACTGGAAAAAGGTTGGTATTTCTTTGTCGAAGCAGGTGAATGACACCTCTGATACTGGAAAGGATGATGAGGAAGAGGAGGAATAGGAGACATTGACAGCTGTATCAACTTCATCCAACCGTACGGAGCATATCACAGTGACATTGAGAAAGCTCCGTTTGAGCGTGAAGGTGAAGAAGACGAACAAAATCATCCTGGACGAAGTCAACGCCTCTTTCGAGCCAGGAAAACTTAACGCCATTATGGGGCCCTCTGGGTCCGGTAAGTCATCTCTTCTAAATCTTGTCTCTGGAAGACTCTCTTCTGATTTGGTAAACAAGTACAGCTCCAGTGGACAGATTATGTTTAACAACTTGATTGTGACCTCCTCGATGATGAATAAAGTGTGCTCCTACGTTTCACAGGATGACGATCATCTGTTGGATACGCTCAGTGTGAGGGAGACGTTGCAGATGGCTGCTAACCTGAGACTGAGAAACATGACCAAGAGGCAACGAGGTGAGGTTGTTGACGGGGTGATTGCGAAACTGGGGCTGCGTGGATGTGCTAATACACTTGTGGGCAGTGAATTCACCAAGGGAATTAGTGGTGGTGAGAAGAGAAGAGTATCTATTGGGATTCAATTGCTGAACAATCCCCAAATCATGTTCCTAGATGAACCGACGTCAGGACTGGACTCATTTACAGCCTCCACAATTTTGGAGATCCTGCAGACATTGGCAAATGAGGGGAAAACAATTATCATGACGATCCATCAGCCACGTTCAGACCTATTTACCAAGTTTGGACAGGTTTTGTTGCTTTCTAAAGGTGGCCATGTGGGATATAACGGACCATAGAGCAAGATTGTTTCCTATTTTGAAGGATTGGGGTACCCATGCCCGAGCTTGACGAATTCTGCGGATCACATTTTGGATCTAATCTCTGTCAACTCACAGAACGCTGTTTACGAAGAACAAACCAAGCTAAGGATATCTCAAATACTTGATAATTGGGCTGCCCAGCCAATATCACCCGTTCAAGATGTGCATAAGATATCCAAGACTGATTTTGATGTTCGCTTCGCCAGTTATATTCGTCAACCATGTGGCTTCCTCGTTGCCCTTACTGAGTGCTCTAAACAGTTCGCCCTCACAACGATCCGCAACAAGGCCGTGATCAATGCCAAGATCGGCAACCCGTTGGGTGTTGGGATTGTTGTTGCGTTGTACATGGCTCCCTTGAGGACCAATTACGTGGGTATCCAAAACAGACTCGGTGCGATCCAGCAATCCACAGCGTTGTACTTCTGCGGAATGCTGAACAACCTAGCCGCATACCCTTCACAGCGAAACTATTTCTATCACGAGCATAGGGATAGAGTACACGGAACGCTACCATTCTTCCTCAGCTATATGGTGGTGGAGATCCCATTTGACATAGTTTCGTCGTTGATTGTTGCGTGCTTCTTTGGACCTATTTGTGGGTTGCCACGCACAGCGGAGATGTACTTCACGCTGGCGTACTGCGTATGGATGATCATCATGTGTGGTGAGAGTCTGGGTATCATCACTAACACGCTATTTGTAGATGCCGGGTTTGCAGTGAACGCAGTGAGTGTTGTGCTCTCCATTGGAACGTTAATGGCTGGTATATTGTCGTTGCAGATGGGAGGGTTCTTGCAAGGTGTCAACTACATGAGTCCTTTGAAATACATGATTGCGATCATGCTGAACATGGGGTTCCCAGACGAGCTGCAATTCAGCTGTGATGCCTCGATGCAAGACTCCCAGGGCAAATGCGTGATGAGCACGGGAAGGGAGATCTTGGAGACGTATGGGTTGAAGCAGGACATCAAGTCGTACTACGGTGTGTTGTTGTGCGTCACGGTGATCTACCGACTCATTGCGTATGTCATTCTGCGACTGAAGATGCTGAAGCTCGACATCGGTGCCTTCAAATCTGCGCAAGTGTAACTAGTCCATCTTTCGAGTTTAACTGATAACTGAAGAAATAATTATACGTAAACCCACTCTTACATAATCACACTGCATCTGATGACGTCATTTCTCCGCTCCGCACAGAGACACACACCCGCACACACACCCGCACACCACCTGGACACCACCTGACCGCTTGCGCCGGCAGCTGCCAACGGGCAACGGGCAACGGGCGAAGGATGATGCCACGGGCGGGCCAGTGGGCAGCAGAGCCTCAGAGCAAATATGGAGAGGCACCGTTGGACTGAATTGTGACACCTTTTTGTGTGGTTGTGGTGTCATTTCTTGAACACTGTCCGTCTTAGCGTGAAGTCTGAAGATCAAAGAGAGTCCCCACGCTCACACATACACACACAGATATCTCTCTGACACACGCAGTATGACAACGCCCGCTGAGTTCCCCATATCAGAGGACACTAACATGTTCTTCTCGGACATCAACGAGGAGCTGCGGGACCAGTCGCAAAGTCTCACCGGGGTGCTCCCGGACGACAGCATGCTCATGTTTGAGAGGCTGTTTGATGCTGACGCCCATATGGAGGAGCAGTATGGGCTCCCAGCGCAGCCCTAGCCACAGATAGTGGTGGATGAGGCCGGCGCAGTGCCGGCGGTGCCGACACCGACCACGATACAGCAGCAGCAGAGACAACCACAGCTTTCACTGACGTAGAGGGTTCTGGGAGGGAAGCTCGCTGCCTTACAGTAGCGTGTGGGCAGCTTCCGCTCAGGAAACAGCCAGCCAAGTGCGCTGTCGGCGGGCACAGACCTGTTGATGCCCAGCAGCAGCATCACGAACATCAACACCACCTTTGATGCCAGTCCCATGCTCCACGACTCAGCCCGCCACTCCACGGGCAATGCCACGATGGTGAACACGCCCACACCTCCCGAGGAGTTCTTGAATCAGGACAACTTCCTGGATGACATTGAGTGGGGCGCCAGTCTCCACGACTCCAACATGGACACCAACAGCCTTGCCTTTGCCGATAGCGTCACGCTGGCATCAGAGACGAGAACATCGCTGGACATGAGACAGTCGAGCGAGTTCTTCGACAGCGTCCCACAGTACGATGACCGTGCACAGCTACAGAACAAGTCCCGCTTCACGAGCTCGCTGTCCAACTCCATCTCCAACATCTTCAGGAGCAGTAACAACGCCAACAACACTCACAGCCAAACCAACACCACTGCAACAAACACGCCTGCAACGGCCTCACGGTTCACTCTTCGCTCCATTAACCCGCTTTCCACACACAAGGATGCGTCGTCTTCGCAGGATCTGCCCATCATGCCCAATCTGTCAGAGGACGTAGAGAACCTGAGCATTGACAACGTTTCCACCAGCGACAGATCGTCACTGGAGAAGAACAAGAAGTGCGACAAGGAGAAGAACATCCACGTCAAGAACTGTGAGTGCCAAGTCCATGCGAAGAAGAAGAAGCGCACTACGAGTCTTGTAACTGCCCTGGCCAACGCCCGTCTTGGATTTGGCAAGTCCTCCACAGCTACACCCGTGCTCCCTCCAAGTACAATCACAGAGGAAGGCTTGGTGCAGTTTGAGTTTAACGACGAGCTGACAAGGGTCATCTCCATGGCGAGCATGAACTCCTCGAGCTATAACTTCAGCCAACATCACAGACAGTCCGTGGATGTTCAGTCAAACTTCACCAATGACGACGCCTTCAGTGCCAGTGCCCATGCCCCAATGTGGCCGCGTGGGAGTGTGGACCAGAGCTCTATACACCCCTCGGTGTTGAGCTAGGAGGAGTTGATGGATGAGGTGTTGAACGATGAGTTGTTCACGGACAATGTCGACTCTATAAAGATTGAGGAAGGAGATGCAGACCAGGACCAGGACCCACAAAACAGATCTCCAGATTACGCTGCACTGTTCTCAGACGTTCAGACCAAAACCAAGACCAAAAAGCGTTCTAGAACACTCACTTTCAGATCGAAAAAGGCAAATGAAACCCCATCAACTACACCCGCAACCGCAGTCACAGCACAGACTCAGGAACCGACGCCAGCTTCAACGTTGGAGCCTGTTTCCACATCGGCATCCTCAGCCACCAGCTTGAAGGGGGACACCATTCTACCACCGTTACCAGAAGGTGTTTCCCTACCGATCCAACCGCCAGCACATGAACCTTCTCGTCGTGGTCGTAAACCAACTCTGGAATACGACGCTACCAAGCAGTTTGTTTGCAGTTATTGTATGAGACGGTTTAGGCGTCAGGAGCATCTAAAGAGACATTTCAGATCACTGCATACCAATGAGAAACCATTTGAGTGTAACATCTGCTTCAAAAAGTTCTCCAGAAATGACAATCTCGCCCAGCATATCAAGACACACTCAGAAGGTGGAGAAGATGTGGAGGAGGTGGAAGATGAGGATGGTGGTAATGCTAGGCTAGAGAGGGAGCAGGGTAAGTGAAAGGTGAAGGAGGAGGTTGATCACTGAAGAACATGACATTACGATACCGTTTTTTTCCCAGATTCTTACATTCGTTTACTACCAATTATGACACACTTTAATCTACGTTCAAAGCTTCACTTCCGATAACATCAATTACAACTAATCTTGCCTGCCATCATTGGAACAAACTATTAGAAGGCATCGGCAATTCTTGACACACGTACACACATATATATCTCATTTGGAAGTATGATAGCATTAAAAGTTGCCTTGCAGCCTCGAAGACGAATACAACCTAGAGATCAATAATGGATGGAGTCTTTTGCGATGTTTCAGCTGACATTCATCTCCAGAAGATTACCGACCAGCTGCACTAGAATTCAATGTATTTGGTCGCCACGCTTCGACAGAGTATACATGTGCTCACATCGAGACAAGTATATGTATTGTAAGATATAAACTGATGTGAGAGATAATTGTTGAAGTGATAGAGGTGAAAGAGACCTTGGTGTGCACCATAGTACGACAGTTGTCCACTTGCCTCGGCCCACTGCTTTATCACTCTCTCTTGTTTGAGACATTCTTTAGTTGTTTTGAGATTCAGTCTTCCCAAGTGTGACACGACCCCGCTGATCACTTATTCACCAGTCACTAAGCATCACACCAAGCTAATCAAGGCCCAGATAACAACAAAGGAGCCTTGAAGTACAAGTAAGCCAGAGCATTTCCAGCGTTTGTATATTAATGTACATTTTCAGTTCATTGAGAGTGCTGCCTTTCGGGCTCCTCGCCCACGTCTCGTTAACATCATCACCATCTCTCTAGACAATCAGAACCCACCAAATCCACCTTGTGCACCGTACGGTTGCTGTGGCTGACCCCCAAACCCAGTAAACATGTGCTGTTGCTGCTGAGGTTGTTGTTGAGCACCAAACTGGCCATACATCTGCTGTTGTTGAGGGGCGAACATCTGGGTCTGTTGAGGCATCATCATTTGACCCGTTGGTTGCGGGAATCCGGAGAACTGCGAGAAGGCAGTCTGCTGAGGTTGCATTGCTGACTGAGGTTGCTGTTGCTGTTGTGGTTGAGATGTTGGCTGGTTGTACAAGGACAAGAGCGAGGATTTATCAATACCAGTCTTTTGCGTCTGCATTCCACCGAACTGCTGCTGCTGCTGCTGCTGTTGTTGGAGAAGAAGCTGCTGCTGTTGTAGTTCATACTGCTGCTGCTGAACCGGGTCAACGTAGATAATACCAGTAGCTGGATCCAAGTACTGCTGTGGAGGCTCAATCAGCCCATCAGCGCCGATAACAACACCCGAGGCCGAAGCTGGAGCTGTTCCGTCAAAGATGGAAGCTTGTGGAGCAGACTGGGAGCTCCACCAGTCGTTAGAAGATTGTGGCACTGAGGCTGCTGAGCCAGGAGCAGACTGTGAGCCAGGTCTTCTAGGCAATGGTGGTTTCTTCTCATCCGAGGCACCGTCAGATGCACTCTTAGAGAGGATATCTGCGGCGAGAGCCACGTCTCCCTTGGCCAAGACAAGCGCCTCGTAGTTGTCATCTGTGTTCATGAAGCCTCTGGATTTCAAAGCAGGCTCCTGCTTGCGGTACTTAAGGCGCTGTACCTCTGGAATGTCTCTGTGTGACAGGCGAGGAATGCTCCCTGAACCGCTTGTGGATGATCTTGAAGCAGAGCCTCTCAGAGAGCCCGAACCACCCAAGTTGTAGTCCTCAGCTGTGGGCTCTGAGTATCTGAAGTCACCCCTCTTGTACTTTTTCAGGAAATACATGAACACAGCGTCCTTATCGTCGTCGTCGTATGGGAATGGCTCGCCCTTCGGGTTCCAGAACTTCTTCGCCTTCTTGTTACCCATAGCGGCAATTGAATCCAAGTCGGACTCCTCCCATCTGTCGTGTGTCAGGGACTTCACAATGGAGATCTCAGTGCCCAGCTTGCGGTGCATCGAGGCACAACGACCACACAGGAACACTCCAATGTTCACAGAGGCCCACGTCGGATACACAGCGTTGCACTCTCCGCACTTGTTGGCGTTGTCCCGGAGGTTGATGAGGTCCTTGAGCTCGTGCTCGATTCTCTTCTGGTTGCGTCTGCTCATCTGTGTCTGGTCTTCCCTGGATTGAGCTCTGGAAGCACACAGCAAGCACTGATACCGAAGGCTTTATCGGAGTCGTCGGGCTGGCTCGTTCGTAGGTGTTTTAGCAGCCCGTTGGATGTCCGGGTTAATTTCCGGCTCCGGGCTGCGGGTTATTTGGGAACCGTCCAAGGCCACCTAACAATGTTATCCGATCAAGCTCAATTAGTGCAATTCAACCAATTCAAAGTAGAGTCGATCCTCCTTTGTCTACCAGATACAAAATGTCCGCCCCTAAAGTGCTCCAGTTCTCGCACACCCCAGTGCACTCCCACTGCTTCTCCGCTGACCGCAAGATCCTGGCCATTACCAAGGAGACCAACGTCGAGCTCTACAACGTCTCCACTCCAAAGCCACAGCTCATTGGTGTGTTGCCAGACCACGACAAGACTGTGACCGCTGTGGACATCTCGATCCACGGCCGTATCGTCACGTGTTCCCAGGACCGTAACGCCATCGTGTGGGAGCCATTGAGCGATGGTACCTACAAGCCAACTCTCGTGCTCTTGAGAATCAACAGAGCTGCCACTTGTGTCAAGTGGTCTCCAAACGGGTACAAGTTCGCTGTTGGATCCGGTGCACGTGTCATTGCCGTTTGCTACTTCGAGCAGGAGAACGATTGGTGGATCTCCAAGCACATCAAGAAGCCAATCAGATCTACCATCTTGTCCTTGGAATGGCACCCTAACAACGTTTTGCTCGCTGCCGGTTCCAGTGACGGCCACGCTAGAGTGTTCTCCGGATTCATCAAGGGTATTGACCAGAAGCCAGAACCCTCCTACTGGGGTGAGAAACTCCCATTCAACACCCTGTGCGGAGACTTCATCTCCTCTAACGGTGGTTGGATCCATGACGTTGCCTTCTCTCCATCCGGTGATGTCTTGGGCTTCGTGTCCCACGACAGTTCGTTGACCGTGGTTTATCCAGGTGGTGCCGAGCAGCCACCAAGAGCTATCTTGTCAGTTCCTACATCTTTCTTGCCATTCACTTCGTGTATTTTCAGCTCTGAGTCCTCCGTCATCGCCGCTGGCCACAACTGCCACCCAGTTGTGTTCCAGGGTGATGAGTCCGAGTGGACCCAGTCCCACTCTATCGATGACCCGGAGGCCAACACAAACACCAATGACGGCGAGACCACTGCCTTGAACATGTTCAAGCAGTTGGACCTCAAGGGTACCGTTTCTGGTAAGAACGCCTCAACTTTGAAGACAATCCACCAGAACACCATCACCGAGCTTAGACCGTATGCCGAGTCCAACGGTGTCGTTACCAAGTTCTCCTCTTCCGGTATTGATGGTAGAGTTGTCATCTTCTCAGCTTGATGGCCCACTTGTGTAATTTCACTGGATGAAACTTGATGTTGATTCCTAGAGGGCATCCGCTAGATCTTCACCTGCGGACCCGCCTTCCTGCTGTAAAAACAATGAATAAACAGCCGCCTTGAACAGCGTAAAAACCAGTGCGATCTTGGACTCAATCACTCGTAAGTTCTCGTGTACCTGGGCCGTAGGCGAGGCGATCAGTCGCTCAATCTCCTAGGCGAGCTTGTTGAGTCTCAGGGCGAGCATCTGATACCGTTGGAGGATCTTGAGCTCGAGGTCTGTGAGGTGCGGCGACTCTGCAAAGTTTGTTGTGAGGATCTCTGACATTGTACGATGACCACTATGCGAGTTAGTAACCCAGAATAACGTGCGGAGTCAGAGTTTGGAGTAAGTGAAATGTCTAATAGCGACGCGTAAACGGGTCATGGCCCGCGAACAATACCATTCATTGTTGGTGGTTACGCGGAACACCCAAATCGGGAAGTCAACATCTCAGATGCGGAGAGTCTCAATGTTTCTATTTAAACTGATTAATTATCGCTCCCCACACGTCTCTCCTCGTAATATAAGCGCAATTGCTCCTGGACCCTGTCTTTTCTCGAGGAGCGGAGTATCTCAGCTCTCCACCTTTGTAGAAATGAGCTCTTGGCCCTCTGAAACACCAGCAGTACACCTTATCTGAGGTGAGTCTGAGGGGAATCTGGTCAGCCTTTAGGGCAGACAGATATGAGCCGAGCTATAACTGTGTGAGTGCTGGTATGTGAGGGGATTTGACTGTGGGCATCAGTTAACTGGGTTCTGTGGTAGCCTACCCTGAAGATACGGTATAAAGACGGTGCTCTTTACTCTGTAGCTACAGTAGTATATAGTCCCACTAACCCTCGTCACCACGCCGCACAATGGAAGACAAACCTGAGCAGATCTTCATCGAAGCCAAACCAGAAAACGAATTCATCGAGTTTGTTGAGTCCTCTCCGACAACTCCACTTGACTGCTTGCCCCAAGATGACTTCTCAGACGTTGATGAGCGTAAAGTGCTCCGCAAAATAGACTGGCATCTCCTACCTATCGTCTCCCTGCTCTACCTGCTCTCAAATCTTGACAGATCCAACATTGGCAATGCCTATATTGAAGGACTCGCCACTGATTTGAATCTATCAACCTCACAATACAACTGGTGCCTCACGATCTTTTTCCTCACCTACTCAGCTTGTGAGATCCCCTCAAATTACCTTTTGAAATGGATCGGGAAGCAGTCCATCTTCATTCCTACGATCATGATTCTTTGGGGCCTAGTGATGACATTCATGGGACTTGTTAACAACTTTGCCGGTTTGTTCTCCATGAGATTGTTATTAGGTATATTTGAGAGTGGGTTATACCCTGGTGTGTCGTATGGATTGACGATGTATTACGCCAAGAAGGAGATGCAATCACGCCAGGCGATATTCTACTGTGCTAGTTCTGTTGCCGGTGCGTTTGGTGGTATATTGGCATTTGCAATCGGCAAGATGAGAGGCGTTGGTGGGTACTCAGGCTGGAGATGGATCTTCATCTTAGAAGGTATCGCTACAGTGTTGGTTGCTGTTATGGCATTCTGGGTGTTACCTGATTATCCTGACTCTGTTAAGTGGCTAACGCCAAGGGAACGTCAATTCGTCATATGGAGACTGAAGAACGACAACAACTATAAGGATATCGGTGCTTAGGTTCAAGGCCTTGAGACATCATCAAGGGCACCGCCAGACTTTACGCAATTCACGGAGGACGACGATGTACCATTGAAAAAGGCATTGATATCAGTGTTCAAGGACCCAGCGATCTATGGCCATATCGTGGTATACTGGGGTATCATCTGTCCAATGTATGCTATGTCGTTGTTTGCGCCCTCTGTGGTGAAGAACTTGGGTTACACCAGTGGTAAGGCGCAACTCATGACCGTACCATGCTATGTCCTGGGTGCTGTCCTCTCCATCACACAGGCCTTTGTTGTCGATAAAGTTGGCAAAAGATCTTTCTTTGTGTTGGGGGATATCCTGCTCATCATCACTGGGTTCATCATGGCTCTAGTTGGCCAGCTGAAGGGGATCAATGGACTCATATATGCGTCGCTGTACGTGGCCAGCTCGGGGCTCGTTTCTGTATTCCCAGGTATCATCTCATGGGCTGCTGTGAACTTTGCCAACCCGAGAAAGAGAGCCATCGCCATGGCTTGTCAGATTGGGCTGGGTAACTTTGGTGGTGCAGCAGCAGCTAACTTCTACAGACCTGGCGAATACCACATAGGACATGCACTATGTTTGGGATTTGCAGCGCTTGCAGCTATCAACGTGATCGTCTTACAAGTGGGATACACAGCAGCGAACAAGAAAGCGCAGTTAGCCCTACAAAACGGTAAGTATGACGAGTTCTCAGACCTGGAGCTGTTCCGTCTTGGTAACAGATCTCCCTTCTTCAAGTATGGCTTGTGAGTGAATGCGGCCAACTCTGAGTGACGCTCTACACTGAGAGAACATCAACTATTCACTACTCTTGCCGGATACCACCAACCTACACAACTTCAGCTATTCAATTAAACTTCACCTGCCCACTAACTAACTGCGCACAAGTAATTAGCCTTGTTTACATAACACATCGTAGTTATGCGGCCCGCGACGAAAGCAACCTGAAATTCACCCGGCCGAGGCTCATCAACAAAGCCTCTTGAAAACAGCCATCGAGTGAACACACCAGCGCTGTTGTTGATTGGAGGCAATTAGCATTCGTTTGATTGGAACTTGTCAGAAAAGATGGCCAAGTTCGACGCATTGGACCCGAAGTCCATCAAGATCGCTGAGCCAGGCGCCAAATCCACACGCAAAGTGCTCGTGAAGAAGATCAAGGCTCCTGTCAACATCAACAAGTACGTTTGGCTTGCCGGCCATGGACTCACATTGGCGTGCGGTGTGGTGTACTTCCTGTTCTACTTCACCAAGTGGCTCACAAGCTCGTGGTACTGGGTCCCACGTATCTGCTACATTCTCAGTTTCATCGGTGTTGTGATGTCGTACTCCGTCACCGTGATCACAACGTTTGGTGGAATCATCCCAAGCTACCACACACTCTTGGCCACTGAGAACTTCCAGTGTCTGGTCATTGCCTGCATCTGGCTCGTGTCCAGAAAGTCTGCTTTCAAGCTGTTCCCATACTTCGCCGTGGCACTGTTGCAGATTAGCAACGAGTACAAGGTGTCTGCCGTTCTGAAGCTGCAGGACGTTTTGAGTGATGCCATTGCTGCTTCTGAGATTGTTGTAGTGTTGGCGCTGCTGTTTGACACTTTATTGTTCAGAGGCACTTCAGGTTATGCATTGGCCATCTACCTTATGTTCTACTGGCTGAGATTGAACTTCTCCCCATACACACAGGCCTACATCCTCAGAATTGTGGATATCATCGATGAGAAGATCATGGCAAAGCAGAAGCCAGAGGTCAGAGCCAAGTGGCAGAAGTGCAAGGACTTTGTTGAGTTCAGAAGATCTCAGACCAAGAAGATGTACGCTGAAGGACTGGACCACGAGCCAGCTGTCCCAGATGTCGCCCCACACGACCAGGCTGGTAAGGTGTTGGAGAAAGGTAAGCAGTTCAACGTTGTTGGCGACCAGGAGACCAAAGCTCACAACATGTCCGAGGGTGTGAACGTCCCTGAAGTCACACGCAAGCTGGCCAATGCCCCAATGGGTGTTGGCAAGGCTGCTGCTGCTGGTATTGGCTCTACATTTGGTGCCGTTTCTGCTCCATTTGGCAAGAAGGCTGTTGCCTCTGCCCCACAGGAATCTACAGCCACAGCTTCTCCAAGTAAGCAGCACACATTGGATCCAAGACAACAGTTGATCAACAACGCCCAGACCGCATCCAACTCAACCTCTGTGGAGGGGACTACGGACGCTGAAGCTGAGTTACAGAAAGTGAAGAAGGCAGCAGAGGCCCAGATTGCTAGCACGCAGGGCACCCAGTGAACTGCTGCAAACACCTGTATATTACAATCGAACAGACGATTTTGACGAACACTATAGACAGTAAAATTGTTGAGACTACAAATGAAGTTTGAGATGCGGAGAAGATTATCGTTATACACATGGCAACAAAAGTCGAAACCTGAATAGACTGTTAGTTAACTGAGATTCACAATAACATCAGCTGTTAACCTCAGTCTCAAACCAAGTTATGGAGTCATGTGTTGTTTTGTGTCAGATAAGTAAGCTTTTGGTAATGGAGTATCTTCATTTATGTTCAGAAGCAGAACTGAAATTTTAAGTTTTTCATCAGAAAAACAACACATGTAAAATGGTTCGAGGAGAGGACAAGATGGCTGTTGATGGTGATGATGTACTTACTCTTGAAAGTGCTGGTATAACCTGTGAGGAGATGGTTGACAACAAGAAGCGGAAAGAGCTCTTAGGTATTAGTTAGTACTTCAGTTTCACTCAAAGGTAAGAGATAGAACCTCAAGCGTGTCAGGGGCCGTAATGTCACTGGACTTTGGTTCAAAGCTGGTCAAAACTTGAAAGTTCAGATGGTGATGCATGTTTTTATCCATGGCTCATGTATGAACTCACCGGGACAAAGGTATGGAAATATCATCAATACAACGGAAACGACCAACTAGACCTCAAAGTGTGATTGCAACACCCTGACACCTCTCAAGGAAGTGTATCAAACGGACAATGAGAACATACTGAATGAATGTTAGTGGTCAACTTCCAGGTGAAAGATGCCAAACCCTTCACGTAGCCGGGCCCATACGGTCAAAAGCACTTTCCAAAACACGTTTGAATCATAAACGAAGAATTCCTAAATTATTTTTGTGTCCTGCATATACTTCCTCAGTAAAAGATTTTAAATCATTGGTTTTAATCATCTAAAACGTTTTGGAGAAGACGGATGTGCGCTGCTTTGGAGGGCATGAGTGGGTGGGTGAAAGAGATGGGGGAGCACAAGATGTGATAGAAAACGTACCTGTTGTCAGATCTCCAGAGAAACAACTGTGAGCTCACAACTGTGAACCACCGCCAACCAGTTGTTTCTCTTGCCCTTCTGGAACTCACATAGTGCTGGAAGAGTGCAAGTTTCGGTGGACGAGGAGTTTTTTTTGTAGTTGGCCGTCGCGCTGGGACTTCGGTGACGGCAGGCCGGGTAACCTTAGCGGTTTTCCTAGGGCTGGGGATCTTATAGGAGTATTGGTAGTTGGTTATTTAGCAGACCCAATGGGGGAATACATGAACTGGAATTAGCTAGTGGTGTAAAGAATGTAGGAACGTTTCACACACCATCACTGTAAATCAGTTACAGAGTTTCCCTGTGCGGTAGGTGGCTTTTTCTGGAGCAATATGAGGTGATGGAAGGATGGTCTAGGGCTTCTTCCCATACTGACAATTGCGTCGAATCTCACGATTGGATCAGCCTCGAGGAGAAGGTTATCACAGAGAGCAACTTACTCACAGGACGTCATTTGCAATCATTGTTGAGCTGCAAGTGTGGGTCTTTTGAATGTCCCAGATAGATCAGTCGAACAATAATCCATACACTTACACACTTGCACACAAAGTACCCATATATCATTAGTGATAGGCAAAACCATCGAAACAACGTGAGATCACATCTACAATCCAGGTTTCGTTATTCAGTGTACATTAAGAAGCATACAGCCAACCCATAGCAAAAAACCCGTTAAACAATATAGCAGATAAGTTTAAGAAATGTGATGTAGCGATACGCTTACTCGGCAACAGTAGCTCTGGTGTAGATCAACTGGGAAGAGTGTCTAGAGACCTGCTTGATAAGTCCCTCGTTCTCCAAGTGCTTGAGAGCAACACGGGCCAAGGAACCACCGATTTTGAGTCTGTCAACGACGGTGGAGATGGAGATGTACTTGAAAGTTGGAACCTCCTTGATGATTCTGTCGAACTTCTCCTGGTCCAAGACAATGGCGTGCTGGGCTTTGTCTTTAACTCTACCCTTGGACCATTTCTTCTTGGACTTCTTACCACCAGCCATAGCGGCGGCGGCCTTGGCGGCCTTGGACTGCTGAACCTTTGGAGGCATCTGGTGAAAGTGATGTTAGTACTGTGTTTTGTAGCGTAGTTTGTAGCTTTGCACATGGATATCATAGAGCTGGTGCGGCGAATAGTTGTAGTGTTTGCCATCCAAATGGTGTGTGATAGGAACAAAGCAGCACCAGAGCAGCACCTGGCGAGTCCCACAAACTCGGTGAGTACGTGTGAGTACCTTCACCACTGGTGCTGTATCCAGGACTGACTGCTTCCACAACAGCAACGCTTAGTGTGGGCTGCCCTCACAACCTTCCATCAACAGCCGATGATGCTGCAAAATGACCCGGAGTCGCCCATGACAAACGACCGTGAGATGCCCAAGACGTCGTCCTCGATGATATCCTTGCAATTATGCCCTCTATCTCCACATACTTTTACTGATTCCTTGGTGTAGTACGGAGCTTCTTCAAACCTTCGTTGTGACGGTTGATGACTGAGGTATGAAAAAGTTGTACTTTTACCGGCAAACCCTCGCACGCAGTCGCAGTCGCACAGGCGCCAGAGGCGGGAGGGGAGCGCCCACACCGCGAGAGCGCGCACTCAGGGCGCGCACACGGTGAGGGTTTCGCGCAAGCGTAGTGTGAGTCGGTTGCGCTGGTGAAAAACCCCTACACCACGAAGCTGCTGGAGATTTGGTTCGCGCAGCAGCGACACCGGGGCAGATGATCGGTCACCGGAGCCCTAGAGAATAGCACGTGCAGGCGTGCCGGACAAGCCCTAGGCTGCCACCCCGAAAAATGACTACTTGCAGAGCAGCCTCAAATAGCGCGGGCATTAAAGTTAACAACGGATGAGGCGCACTGCTGTAGCGGTGTGAGCTGTGCGAGCTGTAGTGGAGCTGTTCGATTCGCACGGATGTATACGTAATCGGCATAGAAACTACCAGTTCAGCGACAATGGTGTCGCTCGTTATGGCCTGTGGTCGGGCATTTCTCATCCTCATCGCTGAGTCAGCAGTTAGTCAGCAGAGGTCTTCCTCGGGGAGAAATAAACAAATAGCCCAGCCAACCTCTCTCGACATGGCACCTAATCGGCGACGACATCTTTGGTTTTGTACTGCTGTAATCTGTGGTAGCTCAATCAGTCGTTTTGGGTAAGCCTCGTTACTCAACCATTTTGACTTCTCAAGGCCAGACACCACCGTTCCAGGGATAACCGTTGCTTAGTGTGTTGCAAACCTCACCTATCATCAACACTTCCCCACCAAGTGATACAGACACCAGACCCGTTACAATGTCAGGCAAGAGAGGAGCAGGTGAACAAATCACCAGAGAGAACTTCCGCGAGTTCGAGAATGAAGATGAAGATGGCCCAAGTCAGCCATCCAGAGCTTCGGCCGATGTGTTGGCTAAGAGAAAGATCTTGAAACCAAGAAGCAGATTGGCAAAGACAGGAGGTGCACCATCAATAACTGCACCAGCCACCAATGCACCATCTACTGGATTCTCATTTGGAGGGTTTAAACCAGCTGACAGCACCGCTGAGGCCCCTAAGGCCAATCCATTCGGTGGGTTCGCTTCATTTGGTAAACCTGCAGACGCCGCCTCAGCAACAGCTCCATCATCAACCCCATCTTTCAGCTTTGGGCAGCCATCGAAGGCCTCTTCGAAGGAGGAGGAGGAGAAGCCAAAGGCAAACCCGTTCGGATTCCTCAAGACAGCTGAACCAGCGCAGGAGGTGGCTCCAAGTAACAACAAGGCCCAATCGGTGCTGAACTTCATCAATGACAACACTGAGAAGTCTGCTTTGTCAACAGCGACAACAACAATGGCATCATCCTCATCCACCTCATCATTGGTATCCACCAAAAACACCGAGAAGGCCTCCAAGATCAAGGCATTGAATGACACTTTCTACTCTAAGATTACACAGGAGAAACAGTCCAACCCAGTCTCAAATTTCACTCCAATCTTGAAGAAGTACATCGACTACTACGACCAGATTGACAGAGACATTGACATCCCAGATGCCGATACAGTGGACACACTGGAACAGAAGGAGGAGCAGAAGACCATTGCAGCTGCTCCATCGATGCCATCGTTCAGCTTTGGCCAAGTGACAAAGCCAACTTACACATTCGGCCAGCAATCTCAACCTGAGCCTGAGTCCATGGAGGTCTCATCGAAGGAGGCATCTCCAGCACAGAAACAGGAGGAGTCCATCACTGTGGACTCCGATTCTGACTCTGATAATGACAGCGATGACTCCGTAAAGGTCGAAGGTCCAACATTCACTTTGGCCAAACCACCAACTACAACTGACTCTGTGTTCAAGTTGACAGAGGATGCCACTAAGGCCAAATCCTCAGGAACTGGCCCAACCTTCACATTCAGTGGGGCTGCTTCCAAGAACTTTGACAGTCCGTTCAAGTTCTCCAAGCCGGCGGAGGAGAAGAAGGTTGAAGAGACACCGAAGGCTGCCCCTGCACCAGCTAATGCCTCCGAAACAGGGTTCAGCGCCTCCACAAACAACAACTTCACATGGACGCCTGGTAAGCCAATCAGTTTTGGCGAGAAGAAGGATGACGTTGAAACCAAGCCAACTCCGACATTCAGCTTTGGTAAGACTAATGAGCCATCAAGTGAAGCAGCAGTCACTAAACCTGCATTCACATTTGGCCAACCTGCACAGAACGCAGATGAGAAGAAAGAGGACCAACCAGCAAAACCAACCTTTTCATTCGGTGCCTCCTCGAACTTCAACTTCGGTAAACCAGCTGCTACCACAACCACCACTGAATCCACTGACAAGAAGGAGGACACAGAGGAAACTGAAAAACCCAAGACAACTTTCAACTTCGGTTCTTCTGCGACATCTGGATTCACGTTTGGTCAGAGCTCAACAAACACATCTGGAAAGCCATCATTCAATTTTGGTGGCTCCGGTGCTAAGCCTACGTTTAATTTCGGTGGTGCCTCCGCTGCCCCAGCTATTGGTGGATCAACGTTCACATTCAACATGTCTGGCTCCAAACCTGCTGAGTCTACCACATCTTCCACCACCAACGACGATGACAAGGCCGATGAAGAAGAGGCAGACGTCAACTTCAAGCCTGTTGCTGAGCTGAAGGAGAAAGTGGAAGAGAAGACCGGTGAAGAAGAGGAAGACACCACATACACCAAGCGTGCTAAGATCATGCTTTTCGCTCCAAACGATAAGAAAGGACCATACATCACCAAGGGTCTTGGTGACTTGAAAGTTTTGAAGCACAAGACAACAGGGAAATATCGTGTTTTGGTGCGTGCTGAAGGTTCAAGTAGACCAATCCTTAACATTGCTGTCGCTAAAGAGTTCACATACACCTCTATGGGTAAAGGTGTGGTCAAGGTTCCAGCTGTTGGTGCTGAAGGTAAGTTGGAAACGTACATGGTGAAGGTGAAGACTGAGGATGATGCTCAAAACCTTGTTAGTGCCTTGACAGAAGCCCAAAAGTGATTATAGGTATATAGAGGATCCATACGTGTAATACACCAGAAAACCAGAAGAGATATGTGTATTGTTACAAGTATATTGCTAGGTCGTGTGTCTCATTACTTATTCTCCAACCGTCTCAAGCAGGAGCCTTCTTCAATGCTTTTCTAACATTCTCCAAAAACTCCACATCTTCACCAACATCGAGATACTTCCACCACACTCCACCAGCACTGTGTGCATTAAGTTTCTGCAAGGCATTGAAGCCAATGACACTCAGAACTTCCTGTGCATCACCATATAGCTTATACCCAATTTTGTCGAACAACCCAAGGACACAACGCCATAGGAACGCATCGCCCTCGAACAAATAAACGTCCATGATGGCTGACACTACATCCATTGAACAAACATTAGCAAAGATGGTCTTGAGCAGTGGAGTAAGGTATGCAGATGGTGGCAACTTCAAATGTCCGTGGAGATGTGAGCTCAAGCTGGTGTTCTTCTTCGAAAAGGTGCGCAGGAAGGATTGTGCCTCTGAGTCAAGCTGTGTCGATGTCCCATTGTACACGAGTTTGATGAGGTGGCGGTTCATGAGAGAGCAGAGAGCAATGAACGTCTCATTAATCGTGCGAATGTTATAGAGAAGAACAGCCGAGACGGATGCCAGAGAAGGCTCAGAGATGCCCGAGTGTTTGGCGAACATCACCAGAACGGTGAGCAAATCCTGATGGAGAATGCAATTTTCCTGGAAAACGCCGAGATCAGGGAAACAAGTGACCACCTGGGACTCCAATTGCTTCACTAACGGAGCCTTGGCCTTCAGCAAGATGTTTGCCTGAGATCTGAGCGTCTGGACAGCAGCAGCGTTGGTGGTTTTGTCCTTCAACAGTCTTAACCAAACACGCTTACGCAACTTGGCCGGGACACCTCTCCACCACAGTTCTCTAGTGGAGGCCAACTGGACCTGCTTAGCAAAATCTGGGAGAACTTTCTGTTCCCAAGTGTAGAGATCTTTAGCACGAAGCTTGTCCCTCTTCTCAAGCTCTTTCAACCGCATTTGTTCTTTCTTGTGCTCCTCTTTCAACGCCCTCTGTCTCATCTCCTCCACTTCCCTCGAATGTCTCAGTGACTCAGCCCTATCCTTTGGAGGTAGGTGCGATGGTCTGGTATTGCTCAGATGTTTCTGCTTGACCCCACTCATTGGTGTACCGGGCTGTTCGATTCCATGGGGTCTTTCGAGATGTGACAGCACATGGCATCTCCACTCAGACTCCTGAGCAGCCTGGAGAGACTTACTTTTAGTATACTCGTACGTCAACTGCATGGCATCGTGTTGCAAGAGGTCGATCTCCAGCTAGGAGTTGGAGTCGTGTGCACCTTGGTGATCGTAGCTCATGAGAGAGGACTCACGTGTCGAGTCTGATGCGATACTCATCAACTTGTGCTGGAGTTTGTTGTTTTGTTCAACAAGAGACTGTGACAGTGGGACATCGAAGATGATCGTGGAGTCCTCGAGCTCGTCATCGGAGTTGTTGAGCTGCGAAATGTCCAAGGGTTCCTCCTTGCGTTCACGCAGCTGTTTCAGTCTCTTAGAAGGTGACAGTCTCATTCTCTCGGGTGATTGCAGAGGTTCCTACTGCTGGATAGACTTCTGTGGCGATGACTTGGGTGTGTAATGAGGATCCTTTTTAGGCACAGGCGGCGGGTTCTGCTCGTGTGGTCTGTGGATGTGTAGCAGCGAGGTGGTGGACCGGTTGATGGTGTCGAGAGAAGCTGTTCCGGGTCTGGCCACGTTGGAGCTGCTGAAGACACTGTGTTTTGCGAGGGGACTTTTCAACTGTGGGACACTGTCGATGTCCACGTCCTCGAAGTCTTCCGTATTCATCATTGCACGAACGGATTGTGCGTTGTTTCTAGTTGTATGAGCTTGGATTGTAGTCAGATCACGCTATGCAGACACTATAAACGAGTTGCAGTCTGTATGTGAAACGTGGGGGAGCTCTCCAATCGGCGAGTTAGTGGCTATAGGTGCAATACTGGAGGTAACAGAAACAGTGTATCAACTCTTTTGCCTAAACAAACCCCTGTGGAGTGCAGTTCCAGCAGCATGTGGCACTGTGCTGGACTTCTTGAAACTCCGGGAACTACTAATCCAGGGCCTTTGTTTTGGTTTCGTTCCGAATGCGGTAATTGCGAAACCCGCTACAGGGCCTGTCGGGATTTCGTTCCTGGCGCCAAAACGCGACGCGCAATTCCGTACGGTTTGACACATTTCACGCGTTTGGGAAGAAGAAGGAGAAGGAGGAGAAGGAGGAGAAGGAAAAGATGTTGATGATGGAGAAGACGAAGACGAAGACGAAGAATACATAGCTTACACTTTAAAGCTGGTAGAATATGTACAAAGGTAGTGTCTTATGAGTGCGGTATATATACGTATATGACTTCATGCAGTGCATCTCACTTGTCATCTTTCTTCAGGAACTTGTCAGCTGCGCCTTTCAAGAAGTCCACAAACTTGTTGTGGTGTGGGGCTTCCTCCTCCACTGTTGTGGTTGACGTGCTCTGTGACTTTGGCTTCCACTCTTCCGTTCGCTTAGCGGTCTGGTCGCCCAGCTGGTCTGCGAGAGCTTCAAGCAATGCCTTCTGCGCAGGTGTTGTTGGCTTAGGAACCTTCACCTTGAAGTTCACAAGCAGGTTTCCACGGTTCTCAATCTTGTTTCTGATTGGGAAACCTCTACCAGAGATGGACACCGCAGAGTTGGTTTCAGTGCCTGATGGAACTTTGAGTCTCACAGATGGACCGTCCACAGTAGGCACTTCGACAACGCCTCCGAGGGCCGCAGTGGTGTATGGAATCTCAGCATTGTAGATGATGTTGGCGCCTTCGAGCTTGAAACGTGGATCTGGTTTCACAGACAGACGAACAATCAAGTCACCCTTGTAAAGTCTGATGTTTGGACCAGAAGTAGCACGAGGAGCATCACCTTCACCGCCAACACGGAACTTCATGCCGTCCATCAAACCAGGTGGCAAGTCAATCACAGTGTCTTTGCTCTTGGTAACAACACCTTCACCATGACATGTGTTACAAGCATCGTCTCTGCTGATTCTCACTCCGGAGCCACCACAGTTCATACAGTGCGATGACATCTGGAATCCTCCCTGCAGATAGTGGTTTGTGGCACCAGTACCTCCACATGTCGAACATGTCTTCTTCTTAGCACCAGGTTTCAAGCCTGAAGCATCACATGTACCACATGTTTCCCATACATCGTAGCCAATCTTAGCATCCTTAACACCAAAGAGCGCCTCCTTCAGACTCAAGTGTTTCAACACTTCAACGTTGTCACCACGCACCTCCTGAACGTAGGATGCACCACCAGCGCCACCACGGCCACCACGAGCACCTCCACCAAATGCACTTCCAAACAGGTCCTCAAAGTTGATGCCTCCAAATCCAGAGGCACCACCGAACGGCGAACCATGACCGAATGGGTTTCCTCCGGCGAATGGGTTACCAGCTCCTGGGTTGCCATTGGAGTCAAATGCAGCGGCTCCGAACTGGTCATACTGCTGCTTCTTCTCGGCATCGCTCAAAATCTCGTAGGCCCCTTGGATGTCGTGGAACTTCTTCTCTGCTCCGTCGTCCTTGTTGATATCTGGATGGAACTTCTTGGCGAGTTTGTAGTATGCCTTCTTGATCTCTCCGGCTGAGGCGGACTTGTCCACTCCCAACACCTTGTATGGGTCCTCCATACGGCTTGCATGTGTAGCGTGGAATGATCTGGTGCTTCTCTTCTGTGGGTTTGACGTGTATACTCTCTTGTTAATGCGAGATGTTGGACGAATGGTACGGACTGTGGAGAAGGCTCTCTTAGTCAGAGGCGCTCTCATTAGAGTACTCAGCGCTCCTATTGTTCTCACCATCCTGTGAAAATTGTGTTTTGTATGATGTTTGAGCTTGTTTCTGAACCTGCTTCTTCAAACAGCAAATAATATATCAAGATGATGCTTATTGATTGGTTTTATCTCCAGTTCCATAAATCACGAGCCCCATCGTCATCTTCCAGCTCCGATGGTTTTTGGAAGTTTTCCACGGCGTTCTAGAAATTCAGGCAGGGACTGCTTACATAAGCACGATATTGTAATCTGGGGCCTGGAACCGAGTTGTAGTATGTCCATAATTTCATCAGATAACACATAGTTCATATCGTATAAAACATATATAGTACAGTATGGTGGCACGAAGTGTGTGGACAGCCTATGATGGCTAATTTTGCAGTCCTGCTCACCAGTATAGTACAAAACCTTCTCATCCCCGCAGTCGTTTAGTCAGCCTTAGACCAGAACTTACCAGACTCTCCACTATCAACCCTCTTTCTCACAGCTCTTGTTAACTGAATACCAAGCTCATACTTCTCCTTCTGCTTTTGGTCGAGGTACTCCTCCAGTCTTTGAATGGCCAGTCTCAACTTTCTCAGCTCGGCCAGATTACTCGATACACTAGCAGTGTCAATCAGGTTGTTCAAGTAGTCAATCTCACGTTTCAGCTTATGTATCTTGCTAGAGAGTTGTTTATCGTGCTGTTCCAATGCTGAGATCTTCTCAGCTGCGGCCTGGTCCACAACGGGTTTACCAATGTACTTTGGAGCACTGGTCTTGTCACGAACACGCGTCACTTTGAGCGCGTTGGAGAAGATGGCCATCGATACTGACTTTGGGATGGTGTTTCCCTGAGAGTCTGTGTCGTTGATTGGCTTGGTTCTGGTGAATAGTGGTGTTGTAGTTGGAAGTGGGGATTGTGGATCGGCTTGTACCGAGGCCCTTTGAGGCGGAGACGGTGTCTTCTCTAAAGACTCTGAGGAGATGTTTGCATGTGGTGAGAGGATCGACGAGTCCGGAGTGGAGTCTTCTGACTTGGTCTCTGGTTTCGGTGGCAGTTTTACAGGACTATTCTGCTTCAACTCCTCCACTTCTTTCAAGAGCCTTTCGATTTGCTCGTCTGTTGTGTCTCCTACACTCTCTGTCTGTGTCGACTGCTCGACTTCTGCCACTGGCTGTGTCTCATTATCAAGCACCGAAGGCTGTTCAGATGATGTCATATCGGTAAAAACTCTTCAGCTATAACCTTTCGATGATTAACGAGTATCCATTTAAAGCTCCAAAAGGAGAGACGCCAAAACTTTGAAAACATAAACAAACGCGAAAATCATCAGGATCAGAGTTTGATTACATAATCAGTCTCTACGGGAGGGCTTTTTTCGCGAAAATGTCAGAGGCGCACCTTCTCCGGGTATCGACAGCTCAGAGGCCAACGTAGGTGCTAAGTTTTGGGCTGATATCCGGTGAAATTGAGTCCGTTTGCCACCTATTTGGATTCGTTGTTATTATCGCTGCTTTAAATTGCACTTTGGTAATCATTGCCGTCTTTGAAACACTATTGATCGCCTCCATTCCATCCTTATTTCCCCATCTGAACGCCAGTTAGGACCAGCCAATTTGACCCAACTCCGATATAACCCAAACCTACACACACACATACACACATACAATGGCTGACAAATTCCCAGAGATTGAGACCTCAGACGTCCCACAGAACGAATTGGAGGACGACTTCCTTGCTCGTGAGAAGGCCGCCTTGGGCGAAGACGCTGCCCAGTTCACCACAGAACAGGACGCTGACGTCCTTGCTGACGAGGAAGATGACGTTAAGAAGTTCGAGGAGCAGTTCCCAAACGTTGCCGATGAGCCACAGCAGACATTCACAGAGACCCCAGTTGAAGAGGAGGATGACGAGGAGTTCTCAGAGCCTGCTTTCAACCCACCAAAGGGCGAGTCTGACGCTGTTAAGGAGTGGAGAGAGCGTTATCAACTGGAGATCCAGCAGAGAGACGAGAACGACGCTAAGAAGGCACAGGAGACACGCGAGAATGCCGAGAAGGAGCTGGACACTTTCTACGAGACCTATAACACCAAGAAGGACGAGACCGTGGAGAAGGTTAGAGCCGCTGAGCAAGAGTTCCTTGCTAAGAGAGACGAGTTCTACCAGAAGGGTGACGTCTGGTCTAGATCCTTGGAGTTGACCAAGGACGCTAAGGTCAACCCAAGATTCAAGGAGTTGCTGGAGGCCAAGGCCAAGGCCACCAAAGCTTGATCTTGTCATCTGTATATCATCTTTTTTCCCCACCAAAATATAAACGTTTTATTTCTGCGCACTGCTCCACTTTGAGACGGATTGGTCATAGATATAGCATATGTACAATGTGAGCCAGTTTCAACTGGTTGCTAGATTACCACCAAACTTCTTTACCAGGTCCTTCTTATCAATCATCTCCACATTCTCCACGTTATGAACCATGATCTTGTCGTTGTCCTTGTTCAGCTCAAACACAAAGATTCCACTCATAATCCGATGCACGTGTTCCTCTTCATCTCCGGCAATATTTAACTTCTTCAAGATCCAGTCCCACCCGATAAGCTTTTCAGTCTCTACTTTTCTCTTTGGTCTGACACCCTATAGGAGATGTTCACACTCATCATCGCACGTGGTCCACTTGACAATGATCTTGGTTGCGCCCTTGTACAGTCCATACCCCGTTTTGCCCTCCTCGTCAATTTTCACATCGGTAATGTGTAATTTGACATGTCCCAGTATGAAACTTGTGAATATCAGCTGCGTGGCCTTGAGAGTTGTGATGTAACTCACAGAGCCCTTGATCATGGGCACGTTGGGTGAAACGTCTGGAGATACTCTTAGCACTATCTCCTTATCGAGCCTATCCGTGTCAGGGACCATGTCTAGAGCCTGGGGAACAATCGCTCGGAGATAGTCCACCATCGAGCCCAGATTGGCCTTCCTCTGGGCGTGTAGATCGTTGTTTGTGTGGAACGAGGGAGGCGATGAAGGAGAGGAGAAGAGCAGTGTGTTGTGTGCGAGCTGGCTCGACGCCAGCGGACGGGCAATCAGAGGTATCCGTCGCAGAGCACTCAGTCGTGTGATTGTGTACATGATTAAATTATCTGATGACGGCTGATTGATTAACCTTCAAATGAGATGGAACCCCATGGAAACTGCGCTCTTTGATGTGGTGAAGTCAGCCTGTGCGGAGTGGCGCTGGAGACGCTGGTACGGGCAGCACCGGGTTCTCCCATTTTCGCGAACTCGTTTGATGACCGGAAGCGCAGGACAGACCGGGACCCTGAGGCAGCTTAAGCGTTGCACCTTCCAGTGCGTTGAGTCTGGACACTTCCTCTTAAGATCGGAGGTTCTCTCAGCTCTTGTGGTATCATACACAGACTTCTGACTGCGCATGGGTGACACCGTGGGCTTGCAGCTTGTTCCGAACTTCTTCCCCTTGAGACAAGCCCAGTATCCATAGAGGACGTACACTTCTGCAGTCGAGCAAAGGATCTGCGGTCTTGACATATAAGTTTGGGGTCTCGAGATCCCCGCAGCCATCAACTACGTCTAGGGAGGTCAGCCCCTATTACTCAACAACGGCTAAGAGTCACCCTATTTAACCGGCTTCTGGTCACCAGACTTGTACATGTATGGGGCCTGCAGGCATTCCAGGAACAAGTGGGATGCTTTGTGCGGTCTTCTATACAGTTTTAGTACCGACGATCTTCAACTGAGAGCTGAACACATGACCTATTCGACTTAATTATCGGTGCAATAGCAATTCAGCTGGAAACCACTGAGATTGAGAGACACCAGGCTATAAATGAGGTGCGTTACCCACAGTGTATGCCTCTAGGACACAGGCCACATAATGTTCGATCGTTAAGCGAAGCCGAGACTTTCACTGATAATGCGCTTAACTGACAAGACTACAGCTCTCTTGGCACTCACAGTAACAGCATTGGCACTCACTGATGAAGAAGCCAACAACTTGGAACTATTCTGGTCGTATGGACGCTCTCCGGAAGTTCCACCTCCAGCATTGGGTTCAGGAGTGGGCGACTGGGCAGATTCATACACCAAAGCTAAGGCTCTCGTGGCCCAGATGACCAACGAGGAGAAGGTGAACATGACCTACGGACAAACATCCGATCTCGGCTGCAGTGGTGTCTCTGGATCGGTTCCACGTTTGGGAGTCCCAGGACTTTGTGTCCAGGATGCCGGCAATGGTGTTCGTGGTACAGACATGGTGAGCTCTTACCCTTCTGCTTTACACGTTGGCGCTGCATGGAACAAAGGCCTGGCTCGTGACAGGGGTTACTACATGGGCAAAGAGTTCGAAGCCAAAGGTATCAACGTGATGCTGGGCCCTGTTGTTGGTCCTATTGGTAAACTGGCTCGTGGTGGTCGTAACTGGGAAGGATTCTCTAACGACCCTTACTTGTCTGGCTCACTTGTGTATGAGACTATCGAAGCAGCACAGGAGAACGTCGCTGCCTGTGTGAAGCACTTTATCGGTAACGAGCAGGAGCAGATGAGAAGTCCAAAACTCGGCTTCAACAAATCTCTGTCAATTAACATCGACGACCAGACCATGCATGAGTTATACTTATGGCCATTCCAGGACGCGATCCACGCAGGTGCAGGTTCGGTAATGATTTCTTACAACAGAATCAACAACTCATTTGCCTCACAAAACTCCAAGACAATGAACGGACTGCTAAAGACTGAATTGGGTTTCCAGGGCTTTGTCATGAGCGATTGGGGTGCCCAACACACTGGTTATGCAAGTGCCAATGCAGGACTGGACATGGCGATGCCTAGTTCGGTATACTGGGCAGGTGGGAACCTGACTGAGGCTGTGGCAAATGGCACTGTGTCACAGGACAGACTGGACGATATGGCTGTCCGTATCCTTGCTACATACTACCAGTACTCGAATGCGAACGCATCGGGTCAAGGAATGCCAAGTGATCTGTTTGCTCCACATGAGTTTGTCAATGCTATTGACCCGGCTTCCAAGGAGACGATATTCCAAGGGGCAGTGGAGGGACATGTCCTTGTGAAGAACGTCGATAACGCATTGCCATTGAAAAACCTTAATGTGGTTTCCGTGTTTGGGTATGACGCTGCTGCCGAACAAATTGATGGTGACAACTTGAACTTGGGCCAGATGTACGCTCTCAGTTTGAATGGTGCCCTATCTTGGCCTAATGGAACAGTTACCAACGGCACAGAGTTACGTCAGATATTTGGCTCTGCTAGAGATCCTCATGAGCTAGGTATCGGTGTTGCCCTGAATGGTACTTTGTTCACCGGCGGAGGTTCTGGTGCTAACACTCCTGCTTATATCGATGCTCCATTGGATGCCTTTTCACGTCAGGCATATGAAGACAGCTTCTTCCTGTTGCACGACACCGTTAGTCAGAACCCAGATGTTCAGGACTCAGATGTTTGTGTTGTATTCATCAATGAGGTCGCTTCAGAAGGCTGGGATAGACCTTACTTGGCAGACCCATACTCTGACGAACTGGTTTTGAACGTCGCATCCAAGTGTTCTAACACCATGGTTGTCATCCATAACGCTGGTATTCGTCTCGTTGACAGATGGTATGACCATGAGAACATCACAGCTATCATATATGGTCACTTACCAGGCCAAGACTCAGGAAGAGCCGTCGTTGATATCATGTTCGGTAAGCAGTCACCATCAGGTCGTTTGCCATACACTGTTGCTAAGAACGAGTCCGATTATGGTACATTGCTTGATCCTATCATGCCTCAAGAGGACTCACCATACTATCCCCAGGACAACACCACCGAGGGTGTCTTTATTGATTACAAGCACTTCATTAAGAACGATATTGAGCCAAGATTTGCCTTTGGGTATGGCTTAACGTACACCGACTTTGCTTACTCTGACCTGAACATCACTGTTGAGTCCGGCGTGAACACTGACGAGTTCCCACCAGGTGCTGATGTTGTCGTTGAGGGCGGTGTGGCATCACTGTGGGACATCATTGCCACCATCACATGTACGGTTGAGAACACTGGTAACTTCACCGCAGCTGAAGTTGCACAGTTGTACTTGGGCATTCCAGGAGCACCAGAAAAACAATTGCGTGGATTTGAGAAGCAAGCTGTCGCTCCGGGTGATTCTGCCGAGTTCCAGTTCCAGCTGACTCGTCGTGATCTGTCCACCTGGGATGTTGTTTCACAGCAGTGGTTGTTGCAGAGCGGTGATTACAATGTCTACGTCGGAAAGTCGGTGCTTGACATTCAGTTGAATGGCACTCTGTTCATCTGATACTTATGTCTTTAAACATCATAAGGTCTTAGAGTCCTTGTACTTCAATTCATTTTCGATCCATCTGTGCAAACTTTTAAATCCCTGATTGTAGTGTGTGACTAATGTATGTAGAGGTTTAAGACTTCAACACTGGTAGGCTTACTGTACTGACCTTCTGTAGCCAAACCATGAGCGTACTGATGAGGCAGGGAAAATTATGCACGCTCGTTGGCTAGAGCTGAGAACTCACTCTCCAGTCAGTCAGGTGGTGTGCACTGTAGAAACTCAGATCTCAAGCTCCAGAAAAAACTCACCACATGCAATACCGTCGTATAGTACTCTAGAAACTGTAGGCTTTCACTGTTAATCTTGCAAATCACTTCGTATGCATCAGTGCGGAGAAGCTGGGGTCACAACCCGCCGGGTCCGGGAGAATAGCCTGGGGCAGGCCCGGATTAACCGGCGGCTACCAAAGGCTGGCGGAGAAGAACCCACAACCACACCACTGTCGCCGCCAGATTGCCGATCTCTAGTGCTATGAAGTCACTCCATACGGTGCATCAATCCCCTTTTACTCTCTCATTAGAGCGATAATTGCACCGAGTTCACTTACTCACTCCAATTTATAAAGAAGTACCTGCCGCTATCTCGCTCTTGCGTGCCACTATGACAGAGCTCATTTCCACTTACATACAACTGTACGCAAAGATGATGATAGAAACACTCAGATCTGTCTTTGCAGTGCTGTGTGTTGCCTCCACAATACACGCTGAGATCACTGCCGAAGAGGCACACGAGCTCGAACTCTTTTGGTCCTACAACCGCTATGACCCTGTGCCACCTCCGCTGCTGGGTAATGGCACTGGATCTTGGGCTGACTCCTACGCCAGAGCCAAAGCCCTAGTGGACCAGATGACTAATGAGGAGAAGGCTAACATGACCTATGGATACACCAACACGGAGAATGGATGCAGTGGTATCTCGGGCTCTGTTCCTCGTTTGGGGTTCCCAGGACTGTGTGTTCAGGACGCCTCCAACGGTGTTCGTGCAACTGATTTGGTCAATGCTTATGCCTCGGGTATCCACGTTGGTGCTTCTTGGAATAAGGCCCTAACCCGTGACAGAGGCTACTACATGGGTAAGGAGTTTGAGACGAAGGGGGTCAATGTGATGCTGGGCCCTGTCGTTGGTCCTATCGGTAAGATTGCCCGCTCTGGCCGTGCCTGGGAAGGTTACTCCAATGATCCATACTTGGCTGGTGTTCTCGTTTATGAAACCATTGAAGCCGCTCAAGAGAGTGTTTCCACATGCGTGAAGCACTTCATTGGTAATGAGCAAGAGCAGATGAGAATCACTCTCGAAGGATACAACAACTCCATCAACATCAACATTGACGACCATACGATGCACGAACTTTATCTCTGGCCCTTCCAGGATGCCGTCCGTGCTGGTGCTGGGTCTGTGATGATTTCAGAGAACAAAGTCAACAATTCATACACCTCTCAGAACTCCAAGCTCATCAATGGCCTACTCAAAGAGGAACTGGGATTCCAGGGATTTACCATGAGTGACTGGGGTGCCCAGCGTACCGGTCTGGCCTCGGCTTTCGGAGGACTGGACATGGCCATGCCAAATAGTGTATATTGGGACAATGGAAACCTGACTCAAGCTGTTGCCAATGGCACTCTATCCCAGGACAGACTGGACGACATGGCTGTTCGTATTCTAGCCACATACTATCAGTACTCCAATGAAAACGCTACGGGCCAAGGTATGCCATACAATTTGCTTGAACCACATGAGTTTGTCAACGCTAGGGATCCCGCTTCTGAGTCCACCATTTTCCAAGGTGCTGTCGAAGGGCATGTGCTTGTTAAGAATGTTAACAACGCTTTGCCATTGGGAGATGTCAATGCAATCTCCATATTTGGTTATGACGCTGTTGCAGGCCCAATTGATACACTCACATCACTTAGGGTTCCAAACGCTCTGACATGGCCAAATGGAACTGCTGTCAACAACACCATCCTGGGATTACTCTTCCTCTCAGAAGCTGATCCATACACCTATGGACCAGGCGTTGCACTGAACGGCACCCTCATTGGAGGTTCTGGTTCTGGTGCTAACAATCCACCATATGTCGATGCTCCATTGGATGCATTCACCCGTGAGGCTCGTGAAAGAGGATTTATGTTGCTGCACGATACATTGAGTCCTAATCCATCTGTTCAATACTCTGACGCTTGCATTGTGTTTGTCAACGAACAAGGAGCTGAGGGTTGGGACAGACCATCTCTTGCCGATGAATATTCTGATGAATTGATCAAGAATGTTGCTGCTCAGTGTTCCAACACGATGGTTGTCATTCATAACGCTGGTGTTCGTCTTGTTGATAGATGGATTGATCATGAGAACATCACAGCTGTAATTTATGCCCATTTGCCAGGCCAGGACTCCGGTTCTGCTCTCACTGAGATCATGTTTGGTAACCAGTCCCCATCAGGTCGTTTGCCATACACTGTTGCTAAGAACGAATCCGATTATGGAGCTTTGTTGACACCAATCATGCCATAGGATGATGCCCCATATTATCCACAGGACAATGCCACCGAAGGTGTGTTTATCGACTACAAGCACTTCATTAAGAACGATATCGAGCCAAGATTTGCATTTGGCTATGGCTTAACGTACACCAACTTTACCTACTCTGAACTGAACATCACTGTTGAGTCAGGTGTAAACACTGATGAGTTCCCACCAGGTGCTGATGTTGTCGTTGAGGGCGGTGTGGCATCACTGTGGGACATCATTGCCACCATCACGTGTACGGTTCAGAACACTGGTAACTTCACCGCAGCTGAAGTGGCACAGTTGTACTTGGGCATTCCAGGAGCACCAGAAAAACAATTGCGTGGATTTGAGAAGCAAGCTGTCGCTCCGGGTGATTCTGCCGAGTTCCAGTTCCAGCTGACTCGTCGTGATCTATCCACCTGGGATGTTGTTTCGCAGCAGTGGTTGTTGCAGAGCGGTGATTACAACGTCTACGTCGGAAAATCAGTGCTTGACATTCAGTTGAATGGTACTCTTTTCATTTGAACTGCGAGGGTTACGCTGTTGATTCGGTGTATCGTACAGTACATCGGTGTGCAAGGACGAGGACGCTAGTCTTGATCGGTGATCGATATAAATACACAATCAGAAGCATCACTAGACTAGCTCCAAATCGTAGCGATACGCAGCCATTGTTCAAACCAAAGGCGGAGAGGGAGGGTCCCACCGGAAGTGCTCAGTACGGTAATCCAAGGGCCCGGGCTCTCGCGTGTCCCGCATCAGCTGATACCTCCTGGCTACACACACAACGGCGCATCTGACCGCCCGTCACTTGACAGAAGCTCAGTACCGTCTGACATCACCAGATGACAGTGGGCAGCTCTCAGCTCCCAGAACTCACAGACCCCCCACCTCATCCGACCGTGATGACGCACCCCGTACAGCCCGAGCCCGCAATTTTCCCGGCTTAATCCTGGCCCCAGTCCCCTGCACTGGCCGACAGTTTCCAGAAGCCGCGCCCGGAAAACCTTAACCGGGCTCCCGCACGGCTCGTTCCAAAGCTCGCCCCCAAACTTTAGCCGCCCATGCACTCCAGCATTTGAACGACCAACCACACTCGTCGAAAGTGCCGATCCCTCCACCAACTGGCACAGAAGAGGAAAGCTTCACCCCGTTTCTGGAGGTGCTATGGACAATCGTCTCATCTTGTCAGCATTAGAAAATCAATCGAGTCGATGATCCGCCCACCCAGCGGCTACAAACTGCCGCCCAAGCGGTACGGAGGCTTCCCTTTTGGGCTCAATGGGGGATCAAACACCCTCTATCTGTTGACATGTACCTCATGATGCCCTTTGTTGGCTCGTTTGCCGATGAGGTTGGTCACCTCTGGCTTGCTGTATGGTCCATCGTGTGCTCTTTCAGTCCAGTATAAGTACCGACCTCCCTCCTGGTCTTTGTTCCGTCTTGGAGCAAGTCCTAAAACCCCTCCATCACACACAATCATGTTTTCATTACAAACACTGGTGGAAATACTCGTCACAGTCACCGCTGTGACTGCAGTGAGTGCAGATATCACTGCTGAAGAAGCTCAGAACCTCGAACTCTTCTGGTCATATGGCCGCTCAGAGGCTGTCTACCCATCCCCAGAGGGTGCAGGGCTGGCCGACTGGTCTGAGCCTTACACCAGAGCCAGGGCTCTCGTTGCCGAGATGACCAACGAGGAGAAGCAGAACATGACTTACGGATTCTCCACAACAGAGAACGGGTGCAGTGGTATGTCCGGTGGTGTCCCAAGACTCGGGTTCCCTGGCCTCTGCTTGCAGGATGCTGGTAACGGTGTACGTTCTGCTGACTTGGTCAGCTCATATCCTTCAGGTGTGCATGTTGGTGCTGCATGGAACAAAGCCCTAGCCCGTGAGAGAGCTTACTTCATGGGCAAGGAGTTCGAGGCCAAGGGTGTTAACGTCATGCTTGGCCCTGTGGTTGGCCCTGTGGGTAAGATGGCCCGTGGAGGCCGTAATTGGGAAGGATTTTCCAACGATCCCTACCTCACGGGTGCTCTTGGGTATGAGACTGTCAAGGGCTCTCAAGAGCATGTCGTTGCATGTGTCAAGCACTTTATCGGTAACGAGCAGGAGCAGATGAGATCTCCACGTCTTGGTTACAACCACTCCCTCTCTATCAACCTTGATGACCAGACCATGCACGAGCTGTATCTATGGCCTTTCCAGGACACCGTCCGTGCCGGAGCTGGCTCTGTCATGATCTCCTACAACAGAATCAACAACTCTTATGCCTCCCAGAACTCCAAGGGTATCAATGGCTTGTTGAAGGGAGAGTTGGGTTTCGAAGGTTTCGCCATGAGTGACTGGGGTGCTCAGCACACTGGTATTGCCTCCGCCAACGCTGGTCTTGACATGAGTATGCCATCTGGTACTTACTGGGGTAACGGTAACTTGACCAATGCCGTCGCAAATGGTACTGTCTCGCAAGACAGACTTGACGACATGGCTACCCGTATCTTGGCCTCGTACTACAAATACTCCAATGAACAGGCACAGGGTCAAGGTATCCCAGAGGACTTGTTGGCTGAGCACAAGCTTGTCAATGCCATTGACCCTGCATCCAAGTATGCCTTGTTCCAAGGTGCTGTTGAGGGTCATGTTTTGGTCAAGAATGAGAACAACGCTCTGCCACTCAAGAACCCACAGTTCATCTCTATCTTTGGTTACGATGCTGTTGCTGCTGAGATGGGTTCTCCATACGAAGACTGGGCATGGATGGGTGACTTCGCCATGTACAACGCCCACACCTGGCCAAACGGAACTGCTATTAACCAGACTGTGTTGAACGAGATGTTCCTTTCAGAGGTTGATCCATACGAGTTTGGTCCAGGTGTTGCCCTCAACGGTACCCTCATTGTCGGTGGTGGTTCTGGTGCTAACGTCCCAGCTTATGTCGACGCTCCATTAGATGCCTTCAAGCAACAGGCCTACGAAGATGGATTCTTCTTAGCTTATGACACCATCAACCAAAATCCAAACGTCCAGCCATCATCTGATGCCTGTGTTGTTTTCGTTAACGAGTTGGCTTCTGAGGGTTGGGATAGACCATACTTAGCTGATGAGTACTCCGATATCCTGATTGAGAATGTTGCCTCTCAGTGTTCCAACACGATGGTTGTCATTCATAACGCTGGTGTTCGTCTTGTTGATAGATGGATCGATCACGAGAACATCACCGCTGTCATTTATGGACACTTACCGGGACAGGACTCTGGCAAAGCCATTGTGGAGTTGATGTTTGGTAAGCAGTCTCCATCTGGTCGTTTGCCATACACTGTTGCCAAGAATGAGTCTGATTACGGTGCTCTTCTAGCCCCAATCATGCCACAAGACGACTCTATCTACTATCCACAGGACAATGCCACCGAGGGTGTTTATATTGACTACAAGCACTTCATCAAGAATGACATCGAGCCAAGATATGCATTCGGTTACGGTTTAACATACTCCAACTTCACCTACTCAGATCTGGAGACTACAATGCAGGTCGGAGTTAACACCACTGAGTTCCCACCAGGTGCTGATGTTATCGTTGAAGGTGGTGTTGCTTCCTTGTGGGACGTCATTGCCACTGTTTCATGTACAGTGGAAAACACTGGTGATTACGAGGCTGCTGAAGTTGCTCAGCTGTACGTTGGTATCCCAGGCGCTCCAGAAAAGCAGCTACGTGGATTCGAGAAACAAACCATTGTTCCTGGTGAGTCTGCTGAGTTCCAGTTCCAGTTGACTCGTCGTGATTTGTCCGTTTGGGACGTTGTTGCCCAGCAGTGGAAGCTGCAGAGCGGTGACTTCAACATTTACGTTGGTAAGTCCGTTTTGGACATCCAGCTCAACGGTACTTTGTTCATCTGAGGAGAAGGTACCTACACTTTCTACACTATAGATTCGATATATGTAAATATGATACCCTATCGAAATGTTGAGTAAAGATAAATTATTTGTAGGAGGAAGACTGACGTTGTCATGACGACTACTGACACGATATTCTGCCAATTTTATCTCATCGCCGTGACGCGTCAGTGGGCTTACCACTAATGACTACCAAACCGATGGTAATTCGTGTCATTAATTCAGCTTGAATTCAGCTTTGCTCTGGAGTATACTACGACCGAACAATGAAAGCGCCTTACCGAAATTTTGAGCGGCTCTCAGCACTCCCTAGCCCTACAGAGTTACCCAACAAGGAGTACTATGCAAGTTTCACTGCTCTTATCCTCACTGTTCGTCCCTTTGGTTCCAATAGGGTGCAGTTACGCATGTTTGATGACACACCGAACGCACAGTTCGTCGACTAGAGAAGCTTTACGGTCTCCTTCTCGAAAGAATCGCAAGATATACCTAAGGATAAGTTGTTGACTGTGACTGTTTTCCGTGAGCCATGGGATGCATTTGTTAGAAGTGTCACTGTTACAAGGAACTGGCCCCATCTGGATATGAATCGATTCAATCAGGTTGATCGATCTCTGTTTGTTAAAGTGAAGTGCCGCGTGAAGATGTATGGAGAAATGTTGGACCCAATCATCTCCAATGGTGACAACGGAGCTGGATTGGAGCTGCTAGATCTAGGTATGGACCCACAAAGGTTTGAGCAAGAACCAGCAATTCTTCGCACGATACGAAGTATACCTAAAGATGTGATATTCCTACATCAACGAACGTTCGAGAGATCAGTACCATACCACCATTTGAAGCAGATCATGGATGAATCACCCATGGACGCACGCCCCGCAGCCAGGCCAGCCACCACAGCACCGATTCATGCCATCAATACCAATGTTCTGGATACAGTACAGCGCACATATGACGATTACCCACAAGAACCACAACTCAACGATGAAATTCCACAATCATCGCCACTTCCACGGGTTGTGATCCCTAAGACCGAGCCGGCATCGCCTATCTCGCAACACAAAAGAAGAAGACTATCGCCGTCTCCAACTCCTGGTTCAGAAGACAATACTCTGGGATGTCCAGTAATCACCCTCCCCGATGGCGAAAATACACACAGGATCAGCGAGTTGAATAAGATTGAAGAGTTCGAGGATGTGGTGTACCCAATCAACGCGAGGATCACACATATCGATAACGCGGAGGGCCAACTCGCAACGAAGCCTTCAACCAATAGCCGTGTATCACTGGGATGTCTCAGGATGGAGTTCCAGGACGAGGATGAAGAATGGCTCGAGGTGATATTTCATACTCCGGAGCAGGTCTTAAAGTTCTTGGGGATGAAGGAGGCGGAAGAGGTTTACATCTTTAGGGAACAAGTGAAGAAGAGACTATAGAAATTGGTGATGGATCGCAAGGAAAAGGTTGTATGGGTCAGAAGGAAGCGGGTTAAAGTGCACAGCGACAACATGTACCTGATTTGCTGGGAGGCTGTTGGCATGACACTTGATTCTCTTGAAAAGCAGTGAATAGCTACATCTGACATGAAAGAAATGAAGGCGATTAAAAAGTTATATATAGAAGAGAAAAGAACGTAAAAAGGAATGAAGAGGAGAGAAGGAGGGGGATTTTCAGTTGTTTTCATCCAGCCACATGATGATGTCTGTGATGAGCTTTTGGTAAATCCTCTCTCGCTCGATGAACAAGTTGGACATTCCGTGATCGTATTCCATGTAGTAAGCTGACTCTGCCTTTGTGTTGTTAACGAAGTAACGTGTAGCTGAGGCCTTTGCCAATGGGTCCTGTTGAGAACACACGATCAGGACCCTTTTCAAATCGAACCGTCTAGACATGTGCTTATTCGTAAGCTGCTGGTTCAGGGTCTGCATGTGCTTCAGTTGCATGTTGGTGTACCAGGCGCCCTCTGTGCGCTCGGCCTCCTTCTTGCGGATGTATTCGACCCATTCCTGATCACCAGTATAGAACTCCGGGTTGATGTGGAAGTTTGCCCATGCTTTGGGTTTCATCTTCACTCTGAGGGCGAGACCGATGCCCAATGCCTTACCAGCAAGCAATGGGCTGGCCTCCACCAGCGGGTTGAAGGTCATGATGGTACGGAGGCGATACCTGTAAGCGCCGTTGATTCCGTAGAGAAGAGCCTGTGCACCCGTGTATCGGCTCCCAAGGAGATGTACACAGGTCTTCTCCTGTCCAACTAGGTCGTCCATGTCGTCGATGCACATTCTCACGATGCGGTTGAGCTCCTTGGTGATCTCGTACTCCTCCTCATACTTCTCCAGCCAGCTGGTGTAGTAGAAAGTCTCGTAACCGTAGGACGCCAGGACGTCGATGGTGCGTCGATACATGAAGCTGTCCTCTCCTGGGTTCTGCAGTATGATCACACGACCCTTTAGCACCTGGTCCTCGTCAATGGGCTGTTGTGGATGGGAATGTTAGTAATCGTTCTGAGTATGCGCTTCAGCTGATAAGACTTACCCAGATCAGGGCGTTGTACACGTTCCGCTGGCCATCATCCTTTGTGAGTGTGAGGACGCGTGGCTCCTTCTCGAATGGGATGTAGGAGGTCATTGCCTGACGGTTGGTGGTGCGTGGTTACCGGTTGTTGGTGGGTTGGTGAATGTGGACGAGATAAGGCCGTGTTTGTGAGCTTGAGGTTCTGGACCACTGAGATCTGGGGGGAGGGAACAGATGAACAGAGATGCGGGCCGGCCCGGTGTTATATATACCCAACCTAGTTTCCAGTCCAAGGAAACAGCACACAGAGAGAGAAAAAGATAAGCAGCCACCAACGCTGGATGAACCAGAAAAAAAAATTGTACGCTTCTCGTGTTTTCGTCGGGGATGTGCAAATCTGTGTGGGCTCCGGCTTATGAGAAGCTGCTGCTGCTGCAAGTGGAAAATGAGAAAAAAAAAAAAACTGAATTAAAAAAAAAATGCACCGGAATGTTGGAAGTTGAGCGCGCACGCGGGCCGGAAACGGGTAAGCGAGCTTGTTGTCTGGCGGAGGTGGACCAAATGAGAGACAGTCGGGGCACTGTACTACGCACATTCTTGCTCAATTGATCGCACATGAAGACGGTGTGCTAAGCAGTGTTACCATTGGGCAGGTTCCCCGTCGAGCACACTCGCTGAATCCACGCGTTCATGCCGCCATACCTCCCTGGAGACTGGGCCGGGAACGCACAGATACGGACAACATCGCACACATACACCTACACGACAGCGGACAAAGGACAAAGGAGCAGCGGCTTCAGACAACTCCAATCGCGGCTGGGGAGCATGGACACAATCATTGGAAGACTCGCATCTTGCGCTCTTGTCTGTCAACGACACCTTGCACTCCTCATCTCAGGACACACCACGCACACGGGTGTCAACCGAACATCTCTGCCACCACCACCTAAAAAGCCCGTCCACGCGGAGACCCTTTGGGAAGTGCGGGCGATCCGTAGTACAGTCTGCAGGCGCACATACTTGGCGCACTATACAAGCCATGTGAGGAAAAAAAAAATTAAAAAAAAAAAAAAAAAAGCTTCACGACACATTCCAGAGGTTTGAAACTCCTCCTGATTTAGTCTCAGACACGCGGGCTAATCGAGCTGGATGTGGTCGGATAACTTATGAGGTCCGGCTTTATAATATCACGCACAGATAGGACAATCATCGATACAGTTGGGTCATTCCTTGTGGCCCAAAACTACGGACTGGCCTCTTGGTATCTGTGGCCAATGAGCGAGGGGTATCGGGGTCGCGAGGAGAGAAGGCCCAAGGCACAAAGCCCAGCTCGTAGGCTCGTAGGGTAGAAGGTGGTACTAAAATTCACCAACTAGACTGTACTCCACGTTGCACGCAATGTGTATCCGTAGTCATGAGCCATACGTACCTGCGAGCCTGAGCCAGTAGTATTTTTCTAGCCGAAGGGGGGCTTACGGTGGTATGGTAGGACAGAAACGCAGAGCTTGAACCATACAGGGGCTGGCAGGCACTCAACGTGTCGTTAACACCCTGGAAATGGCACGTCTGCTAGCTGCAGTGGTAAGGTACGACATCGATAATCAAGGACCTGGGGCCACACAGACTACAGAACGACTCAGGCATAGCAGTATAACAGAACGTGTAACAAATTAACGGAAAATGAATATATAAGTAATATATATAGGAGAACGATCAAGATGTCCTCCCAGCATGAAATAAACTCAGACAGGGCTTCTCCGCCCACCTATAACGACTTCGACATCCCTATTCACTTCAACTCTTCAGCCTTGATACCAATACCGTTGACGTTT
The DNA here is from genome assembly GCA_030567115.1 of Petasospora euphorbiae. Classification (NCBI taxonomy): domain Eukaryota; kingdom Fungi; phylum Ascomycota; class Saccharomycetes; order Phaffomycetales; family Wickerhamomycetaceae; genus Petasospora; species Petasospora euphorbiae. The sequence continues at coordinate 49,949 of JAJLRQ010000161.1, forward strand.
CTGTACATCAACACACCGCTGTCACCATCAACGAACTGACAAGATCTGAACACCTTCCAGAGGGACAACCACATGTTTTCACCGTCGTAACGGTAGTGCTCACCCATAACTTTCTTGATGGCCTCAGTGGCCTCACGAGCGTTGTAGAATGGAATTCTGGAAACGTAGTGATGCAAGACGTGAGTCTCAATGATATCGTGGAAGATGTGCTGGCCGACAAATCCAAAGTTTCTGTCGATGGTGGCAGCGGCACCTTTGGCGAAAGTCCACTGGTCGGACTCATAGTGAGGCATGGTTGGGTCTGTGTGCTGAAGGAAAGTGATCATAACGAGCCAGTGGTTAACCCACATGAATGGGATGAACCAGTGGATGAAACAGTTGAAAGCTCCAAAGTACTTGGACCAGAAGTACACAGCGGTAAAAGTGGAAATCATACCAATGTCGGACAAGATGATGTACCAGTAGTCCTTAGCATCGAAGATTGGGGAAGTTGGGTTGAAATGTGACTTGGCAAACCACCAGTGATCTGGGAAAGGCTGGCCAGTAGCGTTGGTGGAAAGGTACAAGTGCAAACCACCAATCTGCTGGAAGATAAGCTTGGTGAAAGTGACGATTGGAGTCTCCTCGGTGATCTCAGCAAGCTTAGAATGGCCCTTGGCGTGAACCCACTCCTCCTTGGTGTGTGGGACGAAAACCATGTCTCTAGTCAAGTGACCAGTGGCCTTGTGGTGCTTAGCGTGAGAGAACTTCCAAGAGAAGTATGGAACGAGCAGATAGGAGTGCAACACCCAACCAACAAAATCGTTAACAGCTGTGTAGTCCGAGAAGGCACCATGGCCACACTCGTGAGCCAAAATCCACAATCCAAAGGCAAACAAACCAATGAGGTAGGAGTGAACACCCCAAAGAACGAATCTCACAGCCTGGTTCTCAACCAGGGGGATGAGTCTCCAGCCAATGTTACCAATGATGGTCATAGCGGTGATATCTCTAGCAACGTACCCCAGCGACTGCCACAATCTTCTCTCGTAGCAGTGCTTTGGAATGGCGCTGAGGATGTCCTTGATGGTGTAATCAGGGACATTAAAGGTGTTACCAAAGGTGTCAATAGCGGTCTTAGTCTGTGCTGGGGCTAAAGTAGCGACATTAGCACCGATTTTGGTGGTTCTAAGCTCTGTGGATGAGTCTCCTTGGCTTCTACCAGAGGTGACGGTCTGACTGCTCATTCTGGATATCTGAGTTAGAAACTAGGCGTTTACTCACACCTTCTCCCCATGAGCTGTTGTTGTTGGGGATGCGAAGATCCACACCAAAATTTTTATAGCAGAACGGGGGCCTGCAGACCCCAGCATGTGCGAGTCAGCGAGTCTTCAGGAGGCGTGATTGGCTCAAATTTCAGTTTTAACTGTAAAAAGTGTTGCGGAAAGGCGAAGAGATTGCTGAAAAGGTGTATTAACGAAGCATATAGTGTCACTATATAGATATTTACCATATTGATCCTCCCTGTATCGTAAACCCCTCCTCGAGAACTCCCTCCGACTAAAGATCAGCTCAAGAGCCCAACAATTCTTTTTGAGCGGTTGGGGGCACACGGCCCACCGTCATGTGAAAGCCTTTGGGCGCTGAGTCCCAAGGCCTTGTTCGACAAGGATGAGTCCAGATCTCGAGCTCTGAGTGCCGTTCTACCTTGTGGGTTGCCACGAAGCTGGCCCTCGGCTGATGCTGAAGTACACTATCACCCATCAACGGCTCAACACACATCACACTGCACTTTGCAGCTTCTGTGCCGGCAATCGAAAAATCTTCCCGATATGGTAATATCCGACTGATTAATGTGCCAGATCATGTGACGCTGCTTCTGTTCCGAGGGTAAACCAACGGAGCCAATTTTGTCTTCCCTATCAATTCACTCGACTTCATTTAACATGCGAGGATAATCAACTTGTGTAAAGACATTCTAGTGCTAAAGCTCGCTATCGTCATAGCGTCTTGAAAGTTAGTGGACTGTGCTTACGGTCTGTACTACTGATCACCAGTGACACTGACGTAGTGGTGCGGTGAAACACCATTCTGTTCACCCAAAGATGAAGTGTGATGCTGTGAAGTATGATTGGCTCCTGCACTGACAGTGTGCTCTATTACGCGTCAGCTTCAGGCTTCCAATCCCGCGAGCTTAGTATCTGAGCCTGTCGGGTTCTCGGGTCATGCGCATAGGTGAAGGAGCACTGATAAGCGTTCCAGCCACCGCGGTGAAATATGTGTCACTCCATGTGGCCGTACCGAGCTTTCAAGCTTCCCAAAATAGCTACGTCATCTGAAACAATAGCAAGGCGACGTGGTAGCAGTGTCTACGAACTACAAGATACACAGTCTCCAACTACTACAAACAAGTGGCTCTTTGGGGTGTACCAAAGGCACGTGAACCCTCGTCATCTGTAGACAACAGACACCAGAGTGAAACCCGCCCGCAAACAACAAAAAAGCATCGTTACCCTACTGACTAATACCGCGAACTCGTGTGACACGCACCAATTCCGCGCCTCAGCTTATCACAGCTGTGTCATACTTAAAACTAGGCCATTCACATCGCCTCCCCCTCCCCCTTCCCCTTCCTCTACACAACCAGAACTTACCGCCCTATTTTAGCTTGGTGTACACCACGGATCCTGCTAGGAGCATCCTCAACTGACACACCGCGCAGCTTTAAGGCACAGCCAAACACTTACAAACGTCACCCGCTCATCACTTGGAGGGGAACGCGTTTAGTTGCCATCCCGCCATCCAGAACTGTTACGCCACCACAAGAACACAGCGGCAAGACGCCACAATTCTGTATTGGCGCTTCCCTGGTACCGTTTACACTTCTCCCCGCTACCTGCTATCACACATTCCCAGCAGCACCCAACCGCTCTGTTGCGTGAAGTCTCATAGGGCATCGCCATCATCTTCGCTCCACGAGACAAGCAGAATCACGCAAGTTTCCCCGTTAATCGTTGCAATACCACCCACAGCTTTCAACTTAGCTTCACTTGAACAGATCCAAGAGCTCAAACGCCTATCCACGTGCCACCTACGACTTGGCTTATCGCTGCAGTGCAATACAAGCAAACAACACAGTCCTCGCCACTATCATTCCCCCCTTGAATCAGCGACAAACTCCACTATATTCACATTCACAACAGTTTCATAAGTCAAGTCATATTACAAGCACAGAAAACACACAGATCCACTACTATGGCACCCACATCTTCACAGCCAACACATGACAGAGCTGTGAAGCTCATCGGCAACTATAAGATTGGTCCAGAAATCGGGAGAGGAAGCTTCGCCAATGTATACAAGGGTGTCAATTTGAAAACACATACTCCAGTTGCTGTCAAGTCAGTGGTGAGATCGTTGTTGAAGAACAAAAAGCTTTTAGAGAACTTGGAGATTGAGATATCCATCTTGAAGGACTTGAAACATCCCCACATTGTTGAGCTGCTTGACTATCAGCAGACTGAAACGCATTTTCATCTGATCATGGAGTACTGTTCCCTTGGAGACCTGTCATACTTCATACGGCAGAAAGACCAGCTCATACAAAAGCATCCATTGGTGAAGACGTTGTTCAATAAGTATCCATCGCCGGCTAAATCAAACGGTCTTCACAAAGTTGTCGTGCTTAACTATTTGAAGCAGCTGTCATCGGCACTTGAATTTCTCAGAGAAAAGAACTTGGTACATCGAGATATCAAGCCACAAAATCTGTTACTCAGTCCACCTGTGTTCCAGCAAGATATCTTCGATTCCAAAGGGTTTGTTGGACTGCCCGATTTACCCGTACTCCGTATTGCAGACTTTGGATTCGCAAGGTTTTTGCCCAACACATCATTAGCTGAGACCCTTTGTGGTTCACCGTTGTACATGGCTCCAGAGATCCTCAACTATCAGAAGTACACAGCTAAGGCCGATTTGTGGTCTGTTGGTGCTGTCTTGTTTGAGATGTCGGTTGGTAAGCCTCCATTCAGGGCACAGAACCACATGGAGCTGTTCAATAAGATCAAGAAGGCCAAGGACGAGATACATTTCCCTAGTGCTGTATCTGATTTAATAGACCCAGGGATCAAGAGATTGATTTGCTCGTTATTAAAATTCGAGCCAACTGAGAGAATGGGGTTCGCTGAGTTCTTTGCGAGCCCTGTCGTGAACTACGATTTGACCTTGCTCACTGACGGTGTTAGTAAAGATATAAATCTTGAGCCATCACAAGTCAATGAGAACTTGTTCATCTCAGAGTATATCCAGAAAGGCGCCATCATCAACAACAACAACAATAATAATAATGTTGAAGAGGTCCCGAGTGAGGCTAATTCAGCTAATGATAAATTGTCTTCGACGTCAGAGAAGTCAATAAACCAAATCAAGAACCTCGCAAGACAAAGTCCGCCACCACTTTCACAGCCACACACTTCAAACCAGACTATTAAACAGATATCGCATCGTGATATACAGCCCATTGGGAGCGAGCAGGCAGTGTCACTCAAGCAGCAACAGCGTCGTGGCTCTCAGAACAATTATACTTCGAAACCACATTTTAGGTTTCAATCACCTGGTGCTAGTGGGCAGTCCGATCTCGTCGTTGAAAAGGAGTATGTCGTAATTGAGAAAACCGCCGTGGAAGTGAACGCACTTGCTGATGAGCTGGCTAACGCTGGTACGGGGGCTGGTGCCATAGCATTGCCCAACTAGTATTACACTTCTCAACGGCGCCGGTCTTCACGAGGCTCTTCTGGGGGATCATCAAATGGGAGACGGCCTTCATTCGATAGACGTGTCTCGATATCAATCTCTCCGACCAATGCATTATCTAAGGCTTTGGGGCTGGCCTCTACCAGATTGTTTGGTAACCAAACCCAGCCTCTGTCAATATCACCTGGCAACGGTACACTCAGTCACATCAACAACACTAACAATTCATTCACAAATAATATCATACTCAACTCCACTAACCACATTGTTAATTACAACTCTTTCAAAAACACACAAGCGGGTGACAACATCATTCTGGAACTAGAGAGTCTCGCTACGAAGGCACATGTGATCAATCTATTTGCAGAAGTCAAGTTCAGTCAATTGATCCCATCACCTCCATCATCCAATTCATTCGCCATTCAGGATGAAGATGATGAGTACTATGAAGGGCATGCAGATGACACGTTGCCACCCGAGGTTGTCAAACAGATTGCTGATGAAGCTGTGCTACTGTACGTCAAAACGCTCTCCTTACTGGCTAAGGCCATGAATGTGGCATCGGAGTGGTGGCACAACAACAGTTCCAAACCAGTACCACGCTTGAATGAGATCGTTCAGTGGATCAGAGATCGCTTTAATGAAGTGCTTGATAAGGCTGAGTTTGTGAAGCTGAAGTTGCAAGAAGCGCAGAAGAAGCTGGAGCAAGACCCAGACTACGACTCGAGTCTTGAAGAGAAGATATACTCTGAGAGATTGATCTATGATCGTGCATTGGAGATTGCTAAGAGCACTGCGAAGTCTGAGATGAATGGTACAGACCTCCTTGGATGTGAGTTGGCTTACTCCACTGCCATTTGGATGCTGGAGGCTTTGCTCGATCATGATAGCTCTGGAGAGAAGCTGGAAGAGGCTGATAAAGCTGCTGTGGAGAAGTACATCGAGAGTATCTCCAACCGACTCACAAGCCTAAAGAAGAAGCTGGAGTGCACTTCTGCATCTCAGCGAGTGTGATAGTGAAACTCTACCCCGCTCGTTCTCACTGCACTCATCTCGATTATCCTTCTGCATATCGATATTATATACGACTTTCCAACGAAGATGGGTGGGCATGTGGTTCGTAGATGGCCATATCTTATCCACTGATGGTTTAAAGCTGTTACCATCACGGTTACGTTTGTGCTTTTACGAGGTACTCTCGTCAAGTCGACGCCGAACGCTCATTCACCTGTGCACAGATTTATATCTGATGCAGCTACCATAATTTGTTAGAGATTCTTCCTTCTGCCGATTTACATTTGAACTGGTGAACAATTTCAACAGCCCCCATCGGATGTGCGTCTGACAAATGTCCGTATGTGCGGAGTTGTAAAACTGCACGATGGAGCGGCAAAAGTCCATCGGCTTCGGTCCATATAAGGCGAGCTGGGCCGGCATTTCTGAGAACGGCTTAAACTTTTGCCACAACTCGAGCTTAAAACACACACACGAATACACACCTCAATTATACACAAAAAATGGCCTCCAACCCACCATCTGCTTGTTGCCTCGAGGGCTCTCTTCACGGTAAGTTTTATGCTGTGTGATTTCCTGCCCAGGTCTCGCAATCTCCTCGCATCAGCATACTAACGGTCTTCCTTGCCCGCAGAAGGTACTCCTGTCGGTACCCACGTTGATCTCTACGGTCTCAACACCTACGTTGTCGGTGAGAAGTCTGACAAGATTGTGGTTGTGCTCACTGATATCTACGGTAACCACTTCAACAACGCCCTTCTTATTGCTGACCAGTTCGCCAAGGCTGGCTACTACACTTTGATCCCAGACATTCTCCAAGGCGATGACTGTGTTCACGGTGTGACTGACTTGTCCAAGTGGTTGCCTAACCACGGTCCAGAAGTCACAACCCCAATCGTTGATGGATTCTTGAGCGAGTTGACTAAGGATATCAAGGTCAAGTCCCTCAACCTTGTGGGTTACTGCTACGGTGCCAAGTACGCCATCCAGCAGTTGGCTGAAGGTAAGTACGCCACATGTGGTGCCATCGCTCACCCATCTTTCGTCTCAATTGACGAAGTGGCTGCCATTACGAAGCCATTGCTCATCTCTGCTGCTGAGACTGATGGAATCTTCCCAGAGGAGTTGAGACACCAGACCGAGGCCAAGTTGAAGGAGATTGGTGCCAGATACCAGGTTGACCTCTTCTCCGGTGTTGAGCACGGATTCGCCGCAAGAGGTGATCCAAAGGACCCAGTAGTTGCATACGCTAAGGAGAAGGCCTTCTTCGACCAGGTCCACTGGTTCAACACCTTTGCTTGATTTAGTATATATGCGCTTACCTACCAGAGTGGTACCAGCTTCTAACCATTACAAATCGAGAAATCGCACAATGTCTTCGTAGCTAAGAAAAGAGTGAAGTAGGTCACAGTCTGTTAGTGATATTCTCGTTCCTCGTTATAATCCTTTTCATAGTTGAAGCATAAGTAAGTTGTAGTTGCTGTCATCGATGCCACATCACTCATTTCCGAGGGTTCTCACGTGATTGATAAATCGGAGATGAATCACGTGCGCCGTCTTTTAGCTGCTATTGTACAACACATTCAACTCGGGACTAGCGTCTGTGATATCTATTAAATACAGTTACAGTAGGCTTACCCGTGACACTGGCATGTCTACCGACTCAACTAGAAGAGCTAGCTACCACGTTTACTCTATCGTTGACTCAATGCTGATCTCTGATTGTGCCTGTCACCTGTCTCGTTAATGACGGCGAGAAATAGAGTAGCTGCTCAACATGGTCTGATACGCAATTAGTCACCCCAGCTACCCCGATCTTCTATGTGGCCACAACCAGAGTAGCGCACCATGTTTCTTCTATTCTATACAATCCTGGATTATGTTAGAGACTGATTAACAGTACGCCATCAATCTCGCAGAGCCGACACTTGCGATCTATGAGCGGTGATATCCATCACCTACTAGAGTCTCATCGCACCCTCGATAACGGCAATGCCGAACCCGGAGCCGTAGCCGGATCATCTTCAGCCCGCAAATACGCCGTACGTTCAGCCAAATTTGACACGTAATCTGCCACACTTAGCCTCAGGCTGTCCTCCGAAGTACCGTGTTAGGAGATCTCACATTGAGAGTTTGATGATGAAACATTTCAATTTGCTTGAAGATCGGTGCTTGATGTTTACGCTCAGCGCCTAAACCCGTAGTCTCAGGATGAAAGCCCGCAACACTCCCAACTCCCGAGGCTTATCGAACGTGTGGCTCCAGATCTGAGATCTGAGATGGTCACTGCCTTATCGCGATGGCGTCATCGCCCCGCAAGGTCATACCGTAATGTTTGGAGTCGTTGATATCAGCTTGGAACTGGTAACAGTAACCCTTAGGTTCCGATTGTCCGGGCCTCGGTGTGTCCATGTCAGTGCACACGTATTGGGTTTATTGTAAACATACCAACACTTATGAATCTGGAACATCGATGAGTTGGGGTACGGCAGTGTAGTCATGCGCGCACCTGAAACGAGCAAACCAAGTGGTGTAGTTAATGTCTACGTAATGGTTGAAGATACATATGGATGTTCATTACCAGGATATAACCTCAAAAGTAAAAAAAAACTTTGTGAAAGAACTGAAAACTTAAAACCTCTAATCATTGAAATAGTATGCGTGTGTCACCTTGTGAATTCTCAACTCCCCCTAAATGAAATAACCTTAACTTGACAAAATGTGATGTGTTTGTAGATGAATGCGAATGCAGATGTGGAAAAATGGATTATTATGCAGATATTGTGTGTGTGAATTAATAAAAGGATGATTCAGTACCAGTACTGTTCCATCTGTCTGTTGTAATTCTCCTTCATACCATCGAGACCAGCTCTCTTACCAGCCAAAGAACTCTTGAATCCATTATCCTTGTTCTTGACTGATGTTGGTAGACAGAGTTGAATGGAACCAACGTCCCAATCGTCATCCAAATCGGCCCACGACTTTCCCATAACAGACTCCACAATCGAATCCACCAATGATGGTGGTTCCATGGTGTCATCTACAGAGGTGGACTGGTGTGTGTTGATGTCCAATGCGGAAGATGATGATTTGTATGAAGTTGGTGGTGTGGCTGCTGGGATAGTGATTGGTGTAGTGTGCGTGAGATGAGCATCGAACATAGTTTCATCAGTAGAATCGGAGTTCTGAATCTCTTGCTCATCGTCAAATGCAAAGATGTCATCAGCGAGTTGTGTGGATGAGTTGCTGACATCTGAGATCTGCTCTGTTGTCAATGGTGCGGTGTACTCCTGAGTTAACACCTGGACACAAGCGGAAAGCGAACGGTGGTGTGGGTTCAATTGCAACAGTTGCATCACGGCGTGGTGTCCGTGAGATGTGAGTGTTGGGTACTTGTGCAAGAGAAACCCAGACATGCTGGTGTAATCCTGGAAATCGAGATCGGAAACGTTAGCAAGTCTGAATGGGCACTTACCGAAAAGGACGTAGAGCATAGTGATGCCGACAGACCAGTAGTCAGCCTTGACAGCGTCGTATGAGATCAGCTTCTTAGGGTTGGATGACTGGCGGAAAAAGGTCTCTGGGGCCATGTACTTCTCGGTGCCAACACATGGATCGAAGCATCTTCCACAGACGGTTGCGAGCCCCCAGTCTGTGAGCTTGACTGTGCCCTGAGCGTCGATAAGGATGTTCTCAGGCTTGATGTCACGGTGGTAAACACCACGAGAATGGGCATAGTCGACAGCGGCAACGAGTTCCTTCACAAACTGCTTGAACAATAGTGGGGATCCGTTACGACGGTGCGGGTTCAAGTGGTTCTCCGGGCGTTGCAGGTAGTCGTATAGGTCTCCGTTGGCGCAGTGCTCGAACACCAAGAAGTAGTGGTAGGGCGTTTCGATGCAGTTGAGCAAAGAGCAGATGTTTTCGTGGTTTCCGAGTCTCTTCAAGATACTAACCTCGTGTCTGGCAACGGCAGAGACGCCCTTCACGCGCTTGTTCATGGCCTTGATGGCCACCTGAGTGTTGGTGGCTGTGTCCAGCGCCACTGAAACGCGGCCGTAGGAGCCAGCCTGGATGTCGGCGATCTTGCGGTAGCGGTTAGAGAGAAGAACGCCTCTTTCGTACGCTTCGAACTCGTCAATCTTAGTGGCTGGGATGTGTGGAATCTGAGCTGGAGCTACTGCGGCGGTCATTGTAGCGGTGTTGTGTATGTGAAGTGGTGAGGTGGCGGGCGGCTAGGTGACAGAACTGGAGGGGGTAAAAAAAAAGAGCAGTGTGCGGAGCAAAATGCAAGTGCGAGAACGAGATGCAAAAGGTGTAGGACTCTGAGAGCACAGACGGGTGGTTGGGTGAAAGAGAGAGTTGTTCTATACTCAAAAGGCTACGAGCAAACGAGCGTGGGAAACTGGGCGACGGGCGGCTGTGGCGTTATTTATGAGTGCGGGTGACGATGACAGGGAGCTTATCGGCGCTGGTTCGCGCACGCTCCAGCGCACCTTCTAGATCCTTCCGGGTCATCGTGGAATGACACCGATTGTCGTGAGTCACTTAGGGCATGGCACGTCATCGCCGTGGGCGGCGTGAGGGGGTGGGTCATTGAGAAGCTCCGGGGGTCACAACCCGAACTCCATGTCTGTGAATCTATTGTCTCGGTACCAACAGGCTTAATGAACAGCCAGAACAGTGCATGTTCAAGTGAATACACAGCACTCAGATCCTACAAGAGGCACCCACCGCGATCGCAACTGTCACCGGGATCGGCGCTCCAGGCTTATCCCTGACGGACGAAGACGAAGTTCCGACGCGAATTTGCGCTGGGGGTCTAATCGAAGCTTCGGGCCTGAGCGCTGAGCCCGGAACTGGTTGCTGATAAGCCCTACGCTGGGCCGATGGCCAGGATTACTATACCGCTGATAAGGCGCTCTTTATCGCGTGGGTATCCAACAACGCATGTGATGTTTGGGTTATACCAGGTATGCTCTGTGCAGATCTCAAATGGTGTTAGATGGCTTGAAGCGCAGCTTGAGCCAAACGATGGGTGTTCTTCTCTCTTCAGTGGCGCTGCCAGTACACATGTGGTGGTACACCTGAAGCCGCCCTACATCTACGATAAATCTTCATGCTTGTACTACTGTGTATCAATGTCGAGTATATATACGCTTGTATGAATATCAAGTGGGTGCTTCAATTGTCGCCGTAAACGCCAATCGTAGCAATAACGAAACCAGCAAAACCAATACCACTTACAATCTTGTTGCCGAGCTGCAACTTCTGCAATGCGCTGAGCGCAGTCTGCTGCGACAAGTGAGCTTCAACCTCGCTCTCAATCTCCTCATCCTCCGCCTGTGCGGCCTCGTCACAGCTCGTTTCACTCTCGCCCAAATCCTTGTACACTGAGTTGTCCAGCTCTGAAACAACCTTTTGCTTCTTCTCCTCAACGAACTCGTTCACCTGTGCTTTTTTCTTCTCCAACAGCTCAGGCAGCTGGAACCATGAACTCAACGCCTTGCCAGAAGTGAAGTACCAAACGGCACTGCTGATAGGGAACACCAAAGAGGCATAGATCAAGTATGGGTGCTTCAAGTTCTTTGGAGCACCGCTGTAGGCGAGTTGGAAGGCAGTGGTGGAAATGGTACCGAGAGCAGCAACCACAGCTCCGTACCATACCAAGTGCTTCTTCACAAGAGCATGTGAGCGATTCGTCTCTGTCGTTGTGACAGATGGGGCATTAGAAGTTGTGAGGACGTGAACAAGTATGTCGTAGCCGCTGGTAGCTGTCAGCACTGTGCCGGCGTACAAGCCGAGGGAGGCGGTTCCAATGACTTTTATGACTGCAAGACAGGTACCCATTGTTGTGTGATTGATATGATTACTTATTGCAGTTTAAGAAACGGCAGTCTAAGTTCCATTTACCCCCTTTGCCTTCAAAAATTGTGCCAGTGGATTGCTCAACGCCATTTTTCGCGATGACTTCCTCTGGATCTGCTTACGTAAAAGTTAACTCTGCTATCATTGGCTACAATTAACAATGTGGATAAAAAGGCGAATACAATTCTCTAGTGTACAATAAATAGTGTTCGTGGTCAAATCAGAGGAAGAAGTGAAGAGTGGAGTTGAATGACAGATAATCAAACGGAGAGCTGGACCTGCTCCTCGGAGATGACGCTCTGGTATGGCTCCAAGGCCTTAGCAACGTCTCTCTTCAAGAACTTCTCAACCTGCTGAGGAGCTCTTCCAACAAAAGTGGATGGGTCCAACAACTTCTCCAAGTCGTTCCAGATTGGCTCGAAGAAAGCGGTCTTCTTGATTCTCTCAATCAAGTCGTTGTCACCACCTTCCTGCTTAACGACAGCAGCGGCTTGGTGAGACAAGACACGGATCTCCTCGTGCACGTCCTGTCTAGAAGCACCCTTCTCCACCATGGCCATGATGATGTTCTCAGTGGCCATGAATGGCAATTCGCCCATGATTCTTCTCTCGATGACCTTTGGGTACACGACCAAACCAGAAGTGATGTTGAGCAATGTGGTCAACAGGATGTCTGTAGTGAGGAAGGCAGATGGCAAGGAGATTCTTCTAATGGCAGAGTCATCCAAAGTACGCTCGAACCACTGCACAGATGCGGTCTGCACAGCGTCGTTGTAAAGGGAACCCAAGTGTCTGGCAAGGGAACACACACGCTCACAACGCATTGGGTTACGCTTGTAAGCCATGGCAGAGGAACCGATCTGGGACTTCTCAAATGGCTCCTCCATCTCCTTCAAGTTGGCAAGCAATCTGATGTCAGTGGCCATCTTGTGGGCGGTGGCGGCAAAGGAGGACAATGGTCCCAAAACGTCAATGTCGATCTTTCTGGAGTATGTCTGACCAGTAACTGGGTAAACGGTGTCGAATCCCAACAACTCAGTAACACGCTCGTCCAACTGCTCGACCTTGTCATGGTCACCGTGGAAGAGCGACAAGAAGGAGGCCTGAGTACCGGTGGTACCCTTCACACCTCTCAAACCAATGTCATTTCTGGCACGCTCCATGTTTCTCAAATCCCAGAGCAACTCCTGGATCCACAAAGTGGCACGCTTACCAACAGTGGTGAGCTGAGCTGGCTGGAAATGGGTCCATCCGAGAACTGGCAAGTCCTTGTACTCCTCAGCAAACTTGGCCAATCTGTTGATGACGTTGACAAGCTTTGGAATAACAATGTCATATGCGTCTCTCAAAAAGATCAAGTCAGCGTTGTCAGTGACAAAACAAGAGGTGGCACCCAAGTGGATGATACCAGCAGCAGCTGGAGCAGTGTCACCAAACACGTGGACGTGGGCCATAACGTCGTGTCTAACCTTGGCCTCCTCAACGGAAGCAGCGGCAATCTCCTCGTCGGTGATCTCCAAGTGCTGCTTCATCTGCTCAAGGGCCTCCTCAGTAATCACGTCCAAACCGAGCTCTTTCTCGGCGATGGCCAAGTTGTACCAGAGCTTTCTCCAAGTGGAGAAACGGTTTCTGAGGGAGAAGATGCGGGACATCTCCTCACTGGCATAACGAGAGGAAAGTGGGGTGGCGTACTTGTCGTTGGACATTGTGATGTAGGTGGAACTAGTTGGAACTTGTCGAATTCTTAGTGGAACTCGTAGTGGAATTGCGTTGAGGAAGAAGAAGAGAAGGCCGATTCCGCTGAGATTTTTTGTGCCAGATGACTTTGATGCATAACGAGCCCAATTTTCATACAGCTATCTCGCACTTTGACTCCGGTCGGCTGACTACTATATTATGTAATTGACATTTATGTAATCTTTTGAGCTTGCTGAGTCATCGATATATGGGAGCGCATCGCCTCGTACATAACGCGCCAGTCTCATCAAACACACAATCCCTATACTATTCGCAGAATCTGATGATGCTCCCTAATGGTGGACATTCTCAGGCTCTCAGACTTGCGCACGTTCAATGTTCCAGGACCGCACCAGCCACAAGCGGTCGTTGGAGTGGTTGTATGGCTCGTTCGAGCCGAGTTCAATACCAGAAGGGACAGCTTCATTTCAGTCACTGATTATACTTCGCCGAGCCGTTCTATGTCGAACACCCCATAGATCAAAGTCAGACAAGATACCAAGGCTGCCAATTCCCTCAAACAACTATAGGAACACTACCAGTGCGAGAGTCAGGAGGATTTTCTGAACAAGCGAAAGTATGTGCTACTTCACTGCAGAGTACGCGTCTCACGAGAATCGGCCTCATCGCCTATTGTGTATGAGCTAGTACATTTTACTGATTTGGCATTCAGTCCGTCCAAATACCACAAACTTCCGGCAAAGAGTGCACAGAAGACACGAGAGTTGCTTGAACAACACAATGGGAGACATCCAGGCACTTCTGACGAGAACCTCAGGCCTCTCATGTTGACTGTATTCCCCTAGAGATCAGAAGCTTCTCTACCAATGGCTTCTAACCCCGCTTTCAAGAAGCCCAAATTACCGCCTCTCTCGCAATCGATACCACTCATCACAGCAGCAAACTTAGACCACACAGTGATACTTACTGAAAACCCAATGTTCATTGCTCCGCCAGAGATGACATCACAGGTTGCCGAATATGCGGATGATACACAAACCCAACATATGAGTATGTCAGATGATGAAGATATTGATGATGCAATGAGCCAGTTCAACAATACTGCAAATGTGGAGTTAGAGCCTATTAAGCCGGCAGCGGCCTCGGATGATGACGATGAAGAGGTGGAAACCGTCACTGGCACGCAGGTCGAAAGGGTGGTTGCAGAGATTGAGCAACAGAGAGCTCTCAAACAACGACAACACGCCACACCTCACACTGAAGAGAATGGGGCGTATGGCAAGAGTTCAGGGGAACCTGATGAAGATAGCATGGTGTCTTTAGTTGAACATGGTCACGCTGAAAGCAGTACACCTCATGGAGAGCATATCAGCATCGTCATTAGCCCATCACAACCAAAGAATACATCCACTGCTCAGGAGGCTACTACAGATGAAGTGCAGGTTGAGGCATCCAGCGAAAGTCTATTGACATTACCCAATACATTACCAGAAGCCATCATTTCGATGCCCTCCTTCGAGGAAGAGCACAACGCTGAGCTGGTTACATCGTCCAACACCCGTTCTATCCACTCAACTCCCATCTCTTATCCAGAAAGCACCGAGAATGGGCAGAAACACGATCTTGAATAGGATGTATTGCCGGAAGAGGAAAATGAAGAGGAGGAAGACTATGAAGCTGATATTCGGGGTATCGAACGTAAGATCACCAATTACCAGTGGGAAAAAGGTGAGCAAAGCACTTTCAGAGGGTACTTTATTGCCTTCTCACCTTTCAAGCCTCCTATAGTTGGAAAGCCATTTGACCACACACCTATGACGATACCCTTCAAGATCCTCGTTTCGAATGTGTCAAGGGATGAGCTGCAAGGCACCACTCTCGTTCCTGACCGAAATTGTCTGGCCCTGGAGTTTTCAAGTCAAGAAGACATTTTGAGATTCATTGGGTTTGACGACGTGAGTAGGGCGTTCGAGGATAATCAACGAACTTACACTAAACTGATGGGATTGTTGAAGTGTGAAGAGAAAGTGGAGTTCACCATCATAAGAACCCAGAAGCAGAGAGGCGCATGGACGAGGTACGGATGGACGTGTAAGGAGTCCTTAAGCGAGTTATTGAGAATAGCTAGGGACGCTATGGAAACCTCGGAAGACAGCTGACATCATATTGAAAACTCTTGAATTCATGTTCTAGTCCCAGCTTACTCACTGTAGACTCAAACCCCGATATCTGGAGACTGCTGTACCAGCTTATGTAAGCGTATCTGCAGGAGGGCGCACCGATGACGTTATTAGGTCCGCTGCTGGCTACGGGTCTGGTTGGTGTTGAGGGTGTTATTTTGCTCTATCAGGTGGACATTCGGTTAATTTGGTTTCTACTTCAGTGTGGATTTGGTCCATTGGCCTTTGCACAGTTTTTGAGAGCCCAGATGCTGTAAATACAACAACCGTCCTGGTGCTTTAAATAGAACGCAGGCGAGCGAAGACGCAGCACGGACGTGGGCAATAAGCGCGCCCACCGCGGCACAGACTACAAAGCGTCAGAAAATTTGGCCTGAAATCTCGAGTTTGAACATTCAGTTTTGATCTTCAGCGGTCGTTCAGTTATCAGATCTCACACTTCGCTAGGCTCTGTAGCTTCCCACAGAACAACTTGCACAATGCTCTCGAACCGTCTGTCTGTGCTTCTCTCCTCTTTGGTGGCGCTGGCTGTGCTCTACAGCGTCTCAGGGCTCCACAGGCACGCCCACCACCACCCGTCCTCGAGCAGCCTGACCAAGCGAGCCGTCGAGG
Organism: Petasospora euphorbiae; assembly: GCA_030567115.1. Lineage (NCBI taxonomy): Eukaryota > Fungi > Ascomycota > Saccharomycetes > Phaffomycetales > Wickerhamomycetaceae > Petasospora > Petasospora euphorbiae. Next base: position 66,052 of record JAJLRQ010000161.1, read on the forward strand.
GGCCGATCCAGGAAGTCATTGATCGGCTAAACCAGTTCACAGGTACCTCTAAGGGAGATGGCCTGGAGAAGAGAGCGGAGGGGAACTCCACTACCTCGTTCAGTGACGCCGGTGTATCCGGTTCCACCGAATCATGGCCTGTCTCCTCTGCACTGCCCTCATCTGAGCTTCCAACGTTGTCTGGTGCTGTTTCTTCAACTGTTGAGCCTCGATCTCTCAGCTCATGGACATCGGAGTTTTCTTCCTCTGTTGTGTCGCCATCGTCAGGTCTGTTGAGCTCGTTGCCTGAGAGTACGTCTTGGTCATCATCTGCCGTCCTCTCCATATCGGAATCGTCATCCGTCTTCGCTTCGAGCTCATTCATATCTTCGAGCTCGATTTCGACCACATCATCACCACCATCATCATCATCCATATCCTCGTTCCTATCATACTCGTCCTCGTCCTCCTCATTCTCATCGTCCTCATCAAGTTCCACATCTTCTTCGTCATCCTTAACGAGTAGCTCCGAGGGTACCACAACATCCACGTACTCTGATTCAACTATCATCATCAACCACACCACAACCATCACAGAGACTTCTCCATCTTCCACATCAACAGCCTCATCGACCTCTACAGAGACCGCCGCCCCAACTCTCGCACTTGTCGACCCTTCCGAGAATCAATCCTCCGGCCTCTCCACAAAGAACCGTAACATCATCATCGGCTGTGTTGTCGGTATTGGTTTCCCTGTCATTTGCATTCTGTTGGGTCTTGCATACTGGAGGTTCTATCACGGCCGCCACAAATCATTTATCAACTCTGAAGGCGAACTGGTTGACAAGAAGAAACATGGTGCCGAAGTCATGATTGAGGACGAAGAGTTCTTGGACGATACTATAGATGAAGACATCATGGGAGGGAGAAGTAATGTCAGGTATAGTACGATGACAGGAGATGACACGATGATTGAAAGAGGTCATGCGCGTGCGAATAGTGCTACGAACTTTTGATCAAATGACATGATAGACATTGTCAAATTTTGCATATACAACCGGGCCCACGCAAAATGGCCGAGGACCCACACAAACTAATAATAATATATAACTTGCATTAATGTTTTGATTAGTATGTGTTCCCAGTTAATCGTGGAATGGCTTGCCTCAAGTTGACGGCTGTCAACGAAGTCTGGTCACAGCTGTCATGGCGCCTAAGCCCTAGGTATACGGACACCACAGCAACGACCCTCTACTCCCACATGTTATCAGTGAAGTGAGTTCCCAAATAAGCTGCGATCATACCTGGTCATTAAGACGCAGTTCACACAACTGTAGTTATAAATTCAAGCATCATATGATGTTTTAAGGAGGTGAGACGTGGGTGCGCCTTGGCCATGAGGCTTGTTCTATACGTACCCTAATAGCTGTCATCTGAGTGGTTGTGAAGGCCCTCCACGCGGCCTAGTCGAACAAGTGAATCAAGACTTAACAACGTTCTCTTCGATAGGAAGACTTGGCTCCTTTATGTATTCATAGCTGGGGGACGCCCTTCAACGGTTGGGGTATTTGCCAGAACCTTCGATGCTGCCCATCTTGCATGCCGACCCGCGTGATTACGCTGGACACGGTTCTTAAACAATGGGAAGTGTTGTTGGAGCTGTTTCTCACCCGGATAACTACAGACTCAACCCGATATTCAACCAGTGGTGGTTCTCACTGGTTCGGGCATCTAATGGCCAACCAATGAACTGCTTCAGTGTGTCTACGAAGCACTGAATGTTAGCTCGAGCGATATGTACCGCTCATGACGTCATTACGATTGAGATTCTCCTCTTAAAACTAGCGCGCATGATTTACGAACATCCTTACACCAAGATAAAATGTTGCCCGTGCTCAAAATGCTTCCAGGCTGCAAGGCTCCACAACGGCCTGCCTGTACCATGAAGAAGTCACCCAGCTCATTGAGTCTGCTCACGTGATTTAGCCAGTAGCCAGATACCTTCAACTCAGCATATTGAAGCGGAGATAATGGCATGCAGTTAACGCCACACTCTTCATTTTATACGGCGACTCGTACCGCTATCAACTCCCTCACTCTTTTAACGCCATCGTACCTTCTGCTCTCGCAATCAACGTCTATTGAGCTGTACCCACTGGATACACGATCCCAGCTCACATCATATTCTGGTCACAATCGTACAGTCAACTCTGTCAAACGTCTGGGCTCAGGGAACACCAACATTGTGAGCTGCTCAGATGTCTTGTGTGTGCACGATATCACACGCAGTGAGTACACACGACGAATCACGATGGAGCACGGATCAAGGTTTATGACTCTTGATGTTATAGCTATGGGACAGTCTGGTGAGGTGGTGGCTTGTTGTGGTGAGGACAAGTGTGTAAAAGTGTATGATCTGAGATAGCGCAATGCATGGCGTCCTGCACAAGTATGGGGAGACGGTGTGAAGGATTCTCTCAACTCAATGGATTACTGGGAGGAAGGTGGTGTCGTTTATTGTGGTGGCAGCGATGGGAGGCTGTTGTCATTCGATCTCAGGAAAGGCTTGTGTGTGGCAGATCCTATTGGTGGAATGATCACTAGTGTTCAGTGCAAGGGTGCCGAAGTGCTGATGAGTGTGCTGATGGATGACCATCCTGTGAAAGTCTGGGATGTGAGTAAGTAGGAGATTGTGGAGGAGCATGTCAAGTCCCGAAGAGAGTCTGAATACAAGATAGACAGCAGATGGGGAGCGGGCGATAAGGGGGTTTACATCGTCAGTGGATCTGAAAGCGGGGAACTCCATGTCTGGGAACAGAAGAACGCCAAATCCACGACTCTCGACTTGAGTTTGAGTACAGATGATACTAAAGGCCGGTCTGTGTTGAATACCATCGCATGCTACGGCGACAGGGTGTGCTGTGGTCGCGGTGATGGCTTGGTGTCCACGTTTGAAGTATAAGTTTATAGCATAACAAGAGCTCTGGAGATCAGTGAGCAATTACCCATCGGCCAAAGGCGCCATAACTTCTAAAGTAGCTGCAAATCCACAAGGTGCCCACCGCCCATCCGAGGCGCGTCTCTAGGACCAGAGCCCTAGTGCGTGCCTTTGTGCCTGAAATCCACCCGCGCGCAAAGGTGCCACTAGCGTGCTGTTACGTCAGACGTCACTGGCGATGGCTGTTGTTTTGATTTGTGAGGGCGGGTTGTCCCCTCGGTTATTTATAGGACGCCAGAAAATTTATAACCACAATCCTAACCCAGTGAACAAGGCATCAACAGACTGGGAGATAACACAGAGCAGATCCCCAGCCCGAGCACACCCGACTGCACCGACTTACCGCCCCCTTTTTCCCCTTCCAAAGCTGCGCCGTCCCCCAATTTGCCCAAGCCTTTCCCCAGTGCCCGGACGAAACTCCAGGAAAAAAGTGAGCAGATCAGCAGCACCTGGCAGTTTCAGTGCTCTTAGACGAACCGCGTCCATACTCCCACGCACCCAGCACACCCACCAAGAATCCACTCATTATTCCATTGGTTCACACTAATTCAGGCCTTTATAATATTTCAATATTCTACTTCTGTCCTCCAGCACCTGCTTCCCTCTCGCCCCGCTCTGCGCCCACACATTCTCACCGCTCACGATCACATACGCACGCCGGCCGCAGCGGCTCAGTTAACAACTATGTTTGAAGTGAGTATCAGCTAACTTGGGGAATCCCCAGCAGCGCACCGGGCGGCTAGCGAGCATTTGATGGGCCCTGTGGAGTATGTGCATCTCTCCATGTGTATATATACCGCTGGGACTGTGTGGGGAGATAGTATTGTTTACCTGCCCTCCCACACTCGTCTCAGTCTAGCCCTGGGCACTCTATCTCTTATCTTTGCCGCCCTACTGCTCACAGCCCATTCTCTAAAGCATGATTACTAACGCCAGGGTTCTCAAGAACCTAAAGAACCTCATCAAGAATAACAAGAAGGACTCTGCCCCATTGCACACCTCCTCTAGAGATAAAGAAAAGGTGGTTGAGAAGGAGAAGCCGCCTTCCCCAACAGCGGTTCCCACCTCAGCCGCCAGGTCCTCCAAACGACAGCTTCCAGAATACAAGGACTTACAACCAAGGTACACACTCGAACAGCAGATCGGTGAAGGTGCATTTTCGAAAGTTTACAGGGCCATCGACAATACTTCATAGCACACCGTGGCCATCAAAGTTATCGATAAGCGCTCGATCTCCTCCTCACAACTAGAGTCTACACTCAAAGAAATCTCCATCATGCGTCGTCTCCAGCACCCAAACATTGTGAAACTGCTTAACTACATTAACGCTGACAACTACACATTTTTGGTGATCGAGTATGTAAGCGGAGGCGAGCTGTTCAACCAGATTGTTAAACTGACCTACCTCAGTGAAGACCTCTCTCGCCACATCATCGTACAAGTTGTCAAGGCAGTGAATTACCTTCACTCAGAAGTTGGTGTTGTACATCGAGATATCAAACCTGAAAACTTGCTGTTCGAGAAGATTGACTTCGTCCCATCGGTTGACAAGAAGAGACGGAAATCCGACGATGACACGAAGGAAGATGAAGGTGAATTCCATGTCAACGTTGGTGGTGGTACCGTTGGTGTGGTGAAACTAGCTGACTTTGGACTATCAAAGGTTCTCTGGGACTCAAACACAAAAACGCCCTGTGGTACAGCTTCATACACCGCACCAGAAATCGTTAAAGATGAATCCTACTCCAAGAGCGTGGATATGTGGGCTATTGGATGTGTCTTGTACACACTTTTGTGTGGATTCCCACCATTCTATGACACGGATCCTAAGTTGTTGGCACAAAAAGTGAGTCGTGGGGAGTATACATTCCTATCCCCTTGGTGGGATGAGATCTCGAAAGAGGCCAAGGACTTGGTATCACATCTTTTAACAGTGGACCCAATGAAACGTTATACGCCTGATGACGTTTTGAACCATCCATGGATCCTCAAAAACTCAGAGCCGACTGCACCAGCTTCAGATGCTCCAATGTATCAAACCAAGTCCACATCAGTGCTGAGATTTGAAGAGGTCATTCCACCACATTCGTCAGCATCCGGTATGCTGTCGCCCAGAGCGGAAGCGCTCAAGTTCGCCTTGGATGCTGGTATTTCCATCCAGAGAACCGGGACACCATTACGCAGATTGTTAGAGGAGGACGAATACTTCAACGAGTCTGATGAGGATGACTCTGAACTCGACGATTCCGATCTCAGCTCTGACGACGATGAAGATGATGAAAATGAGGACAGTTACACCTACAACTCTCAACTGTTCCACAAATCCCCAGTGCTCAAAAAATTCCACGACAAAGTAGTCCCTCTTACACCATACACGAGGAAACACGCACAGACCAAAGACTCTGATGAGTCTGTGAGCGGGAATGCGCAAGGATTCAAGGGCATTGAAGGCTTTGAGCTGAAGTTCGACGGTAATACCTTGCTCAACAGGCGTAAGATGTCTGGAAGTGTTGCCTGTGGACCAGCCACCTCGCAGACATGACAAAAGACATGATTGAACCGTATACAAATAATGAACATTGTTGTACATTCTATATTAAATCTAGTGTGTTTCTAATCACGATTCTTTCACATCGTCAATGCTGACAATGTTGATATCACTTTTGAAACTCTCCTTGTAAACCAATCTTCCATTGGGCAGATCGTTGAACTTGACCCTTTCCTCACCTTCCTCCAGCGTCTTCACGATACCAGCTCTCAAATGACGCTTCCCCACACGCTCAAGCATCTTAGCATCTTCTATTAGGATCTTCCAGAACTCAAACGGTTTGTTTGAAGGGACGGGTATGCTTTCGATGTCATTATGTGTAATTTCAGAGAGACACTCTGATTCTACAGTCTCCTTGGATGCATCTGGCTGTAAAATGAGGGCAATGTCTCTCCATATTGGCTTGTCCAAGAGGAGATACAATCCCTCCATGATCAACACTCTTGAGCTTGGATGGATGCGAGTTCCAAATTGGCGAGGATCCTTCTCCGCGTGATTGAAATTAGGGATATCAATGGTGGGGATGTTCGTAGTTGATGTATCTAGTGGCGAAAGTGACGGCGCTGGTATGTTAAGTGTATGTGATAAGTTGGAAACGAGGCGAACGATCAATGAGGAGTCGAAAGTTGACGGGGAACCACGGTGTAGTATGGCGTCGTTGGCGTCTTGGAATTGACGAAGTGTGCTGAGTGGTAAATGGAACCCGTCCATCGGTACCACCTGTGCAAAATGCGATGTTGATGATGACTCCGTGCTTGGATCCGGCGAGTCGTATGACAACCTCAGCGCTGTGTCGTCGCCTCCACGGCCTCTGATGATCACAGACTGGTCATGCAGAGTTTCCCGTGTAGGTACGTATCCCTCATTTTCAACGTCTAAGTCTGCTGATGGGTCGAACAGGGGCAAATCGTCGTTCATGGATGACATCTCTGTGCCTTCCAGACGAACGTCTGTATGGTGTTTGCCCAGCGTGGAGTGCTGCTCGTTCAGGATGTCAACTACCCGCTGTGCAATGGTGGACTTTCCAGAGCCCGGAGCGCCTATAAGCAGGATCAGAATACGGTACTGGTTGGACTGCTGCAGCAGTGAGAGTGTTCGTGTAGCGAGGTCATTGTATGTAGAGTCCATCATGTAGCAGTATGACATATGAAAGCTTCAGTGACGTGAGTTGGAGCGTGGTGGTTGGTAATGTGGAGCTAGTACGTGGTACGAGGCAATTCGTGGGGGGCCCGTGATGACCAGATCAGGAAGCTCAAAAACAGCACCGTCTGACTGTGGAGAGGAAGGTCTCGTGGGCTTTTCGACACAATGGCACACACAATTCCTATGCACAGCGTGCTTCCCTTTATTTATAAAGACCTCAGCTGTCTGTGTCACATGGCACCACCAACAAACTCGGCCAGCTCTGAGCTTCGGAGCTTTGTCAACCATTTTCGATCGACGCGGAGGCGAGGCTCGGAGCGAAGGGTTTGTGAGGGGTGTACGGATGTTCAGTGACTGGTTCGGACCGCACACCTACATCTCGGACTTAAGCAGGTTTTGGCGGGGTACTGCGGTGCGGCTGATGGCTGTGCCCGTGTCCTTTTGACAGCTTATCGAGTGTATTCGGTCTCCTCTTTGTTGTCATTGGGTGGGACTGTTGAGGTTATGATGCTGTTTTGTTGAATAGGTGTGGTGTGCACTGGCTGTGCAATTCTCAGCTCGTAGTGGTAGAGGGCACCATCAAGCTGTCGATACACAGCGTGCTGGGTTGGATGTCCTAATTAGTACCTCATGGGCCAGAGAGCTGTCGAGCCTCACGTTAACAGATATTGCGTGAACGCACTAGTTCTATGATCTAGCGATGTTTGTGGGGAGGAGTTATATCAAAAGGAATGAACTAAACAGCAGTTACCTTGGTTCCGTGCGTAGCTTCCACTGCTTCCTACAGCTCCCGCACATCAGCTTACATGGTCCCCTAGTTGCGAAGCAGCACAAACGCTAATGTTGACTGTAAAAAGCAGGTATTGTTATCGAGGGGAAAACGTCCCAGACCCATGGACCTTGGTATGGAAAAACCTTTCGTGTCAGTCTTTAAGTGAAACTTTGTCCGTCACATTTGGGTTCGGCGTGCGTCTTCCACGCTTATAATTGGGTGCTGATTCCAGTAACTGCTATTTGATAGTCCGAAAATAGAGGGCACTTGGGTTAACCAATGGAGTATGAGCTGAGTCTAAAGGTAGACATGCCCATCAAATGAGGAGCGATCAATACAATTGTCGCACCATCATTGAGGAGCACTGAGCGCAATCTCTACCCCATATATGTCTATGACTTCGCAACTAACTGTAGTTCTTCAATGTATCTGCATATAAGCTCAAGCTTCTAATAAGCCATCATGGTTCCATTGAAATAATGTGAATCAGATTTGTGAATGTATTGCAGCCCGAATACCGAGGGTAGTTTGGTCGGAAGTCTTCACACCCAGACACCACAGACACCCGAAATTGATGATGATCAGGCCGAGTCACCGGTACAGAAAGCGTCAAACTTCAGTCATACAAACCATTCAACTGACCTGCTTCTGTTCCTGCCTGGATACTCTTCTGGTTACCAGCTATCAGTCAAGAAAGATGTTCAGACCTATTGTTCGCACACAGCTCTCCACAGCTCTCAGAGCGCACAGACTGGCCTCCACACTCGCCCTCGTTGAGGCTCAGGGTTCTCAAATCACATCAGCATCTCTCAGTTCCCTCAATGCTGCTAAGCAGATTGGTAACCCTGTCGTAGCCATTCTCCTTGGCTCCAATGTCAAAGATGCTGCTGCTGAATTGAACAAGGTTGCTGGTCTGGAGAAGGTCCTCGTCGCTGAGGACGCCAAGCTAGAGCACGCATTGCCAGAGTACCTCTCTCCAGTGCTCACCAAGCTTCTACAGGAAGGTGACTACTCTCATTTTGTCACCCCAGCCACTGCTGTGGGTAAGAACGTTTTGCCACGTGTTGGTGCCCTCCTTGATGTTCAGCCGGTTTCTGACATTATCAAGGTTGAGGACGCTTCCACTTTCAAGAGACCAATCTACGCTGGTAATGCCATCGTCACAGTCAAGTCTACCGATTCCAAGATTCTCGTCTCTGCTAGATCGTCTGCCTTCGAGCCTGAGCAGTTGACCGCCTCTGAGTCATACCCAGTTGAGACTGTTGCCGTTGAGGCTGTTGAGAGTCCTGTTGAGTGGGTCTCCGAGAACCTCATCAAGTCAGAGAGACCGGAGCTTGTCAGTGCTAAGAAGGTTGTTGCTGGTGGTAGAGGTCTGAAGAACAAGGAGAACTTTGACCAGCTAATCTTCCCATTGGCTGATGCTCTTGGCGCCGGTGTTGGTGCCACTAGAGCAGCTGTTGACTCCGGATTCGTTGACAACTCATTGCAGGTTGGTCAGACAGGTAAGGTTGTTGCTCCAGACCTCTACATCGCCGTTGGTATCTCTGGTGCTATTCAGCATTTGGCTGGTATGAAAGACTCCAAGACCATTGTTGCAATCAACAAGGACGAGGAATCTGCTATCTTCAATGTTGCTGATGTCGGTTTGGTTGGTGACTTGTTCGAAGTCGTCCCAGAATTGACTGAGAAGCTTAAATAAATGACTGGTTGATATGCCTTCGCCATTGATTGACGACAACTAATGAATAAAAAATATACAATCCAATTTGCCGAATTAAGTTGCATTATGTAGTGTCGAGGACACAGTCAAACCATCTCAGAGCTATTTTTACTAGCGGATGCCGAGCTCTCTTCTTCTTCCCTCATCTTAATGAACCGCAAGCGCTCTTTTTCCTCTTTTTTGTACTGATCTCTCATCTCCTTTTTAACCCTCACATCCACGTACTTCTTCTTCGCTATTCTCTTCCACTTCACCAACGACTTGAAGCTGAAACTCCACGTTATAAGGATCAGTAGTCCAACACTAAATGGAATAGCAACTTTCCAGTAGTAACTCACATGGTTACCCAAATCGCCAAACTTCTCGAAGTTCATTCCATAGTAACCTGTCCAGAATGATAGAGGAAGGAAAATAACAGTGACTAGCGACAATTGCTTCATTGACTCGTTGGTATCGGTGGAGATCGTGTTGAATAAGAGTGCAACCAGATTGTCAACTTTGGACATCATCTCTTCAATTTCATCAGTGAACTGCATGGTGTGGTCCACGATATCGGCAAAGTATACTTCACAAAGTGGAGAGATGGTGGGATGAGCCTGCTTCAACGGTTGATTCTTGTTCGGCTTCTCCGGCCTTTGGCCAACTGTGGCCTTTGGGATGTCTTTGAATGAGTTGATCATGGATGACGTAGGGAGAATAGTTCTTCTAAGCTTGGCGAGCTCTCCTGACATGAGGTGTAGTGTTTGAGTGTGCTTGAGGTCCGGGTTTGTGAGTATGTCTAGCTCAAACTCACTAAGTCTTTTTCTATATGCGGTCAGTACTGGATATGTGATGTCAACAATAGCATCAAGGATGCTTTGCAGCAAAATAGATGGATCACATGAAGTTCGAAGGATCGTCTCTTCGGCACTGATTCTCGAAAGGATAGCACTGTCAATGTCATCACCAGAACTCTCAAAAAAGGATATAACTGTGTTGTCAGCCGCTAAAAAGAAAGAGCACTGCTCAACTCCTACCAACAACTTCCTGTAACTGAGAGGCCTCTGTTCATCCAAAAGTCTAGAACGTCTTTTGCTGTAGTAGTTCGGATAGTAAGTGTCATTCAAGCGCCTCATTTCATGATTTCTCGGGATCTCCTGGGTCAAAGAGTGTTTGTGTCTTGCTTTCTTATCACCATCCGCATGGCTGTGAGTGTCTTGTTCATCTGAGACGTGGAGATACTTCATCAGACTATCCCACCTCGATTTGTCACTTTCGTGGTGGCCTTCGAGGTCCCTAACCAGTTTGATCAAGGGTAACACCCCAAATATGTGGCCAGGGTATATGTCAATCTTGGTTCTAGTTGGAATATCAATCATGTCTTCTATGGCAAGTCTGTGTAAGTTGTACTTCTCACCGACCGCTGCGATGGCCTCCCAAGATAACCCGTTCACGTTGATCCATCTAACTTTCGACCAAGCGGGTCTCTTCTGTAAAGAGGATTTCAGCTTCGTCACATCATCTCGGATCTTTGCTTCGTGTGGTGTGAAGCCCTTGGTACCATCCAGTGACTCCTCTCCATCTGAGTCGTAAATCTTGTTACTCTGTACTTCCAAGTGCTCAACTCTGTATCGACTCTGGTCATAGTCCGTAATGGTGATGGCAGATCCAATGGATGAGATAATGACGTCGGTGGTGTTTATATCGATACCTGGTTCCCATGAGATTCTTTGACGTGCCGCTGTCGATGAATATGCTGAGTCTGAATACTTTCTGTTCTTCCTCTTGCGCTTCCGCTTCTTAGGCACTGGCATGGGTGAAGGCTCCATGATCGTCTATTTGGGCTGTTGATGTGGCGGTGGCTATTGCCCTGAGGCGGGCATCTGGTTCAGCAGGTCCTTCAGCTGCGTCGATGAGTGATCAAACAACTTCGTACCCCTTCTCTTCAATCCCCTCCTGCGCTATTTGGCCTCCTCTGTGTCGCTGTCAGAGACCGATGAGCGGTTGTCGTCACTGAACTCATCGCTCTCGTTGGTGAAGTCAATCTCGTGTGGAAGGTCCGGGAGGTTCGGATCTCCAGAGTCGTATAGCCGAGGCATTGTGCTGTGGTATACTTTGTGGTGAGCTTATATTTCCATTCTCTGTGGGGAACCAGCTCAGTAGAATAAGGTAAACGCACAGTGGTCGATTGTTTTACCAGGACTAAGTTGACGTCAGACATCAGATGGAAGTCTGCGGGAGCAACATATATCGCGGGCTCACTACCACCGCTTAGCTAATTGAGCTTAACTCTTTAGCGCTGAATATGGTATTTTCTTTCGTACAACTACGTTGGAGATCATTCAAATATTCAATAAGGTAAACTCTATTGTTAGTATACAAAGACATTGATGTTTCAAGCAGCCAGCGCTTTAGCAACAACCTTAGACGCCTTCAGGGTGGCCTCCTCGGTGTGTCTTCTACCCACGAGGGTCAAACCGACAGGAAGACCATCGGCATCATCAGCATTGTACAACCCATACTCGTATGCTTCGTACTCGTTTCTTGGTTGGAAGGACTCGTCCACTGGGTCAAGAGTCTTGTCAGCAGAAACACCCGCTGGGAATGTGACACAGGTCTGGTCCAAGATGTTCCACAGTGAGGTGTAACCCCAGTACTTGACTGTGTGTGGAGCTGGTGCGACACCAACGTAGGTTGGAGCAATGACATAGTCAACACCACGAGAGTTGAAAAGATCGAGGTACTCCTGACGAAGAACATCACGTGTGTTGGTGTACCACTGGGTCTCGGCGTTTGTGAGCTGCTTATCACCCTTACCCATACTGAGGAACACATCGGACAATGGTACGGTTGGTTCACCTGAAAGCTTCAACTGGGCAATCTCAGCCATGTTACCATCGCATGTGTATGCAACATTGGCAACCTCAGCAGCCTCGTAAACTCTGTGTGGCTCCCATGTAACAACATTCACACCAGCTGCTTTGAGCTTCTCCTCAACAACCTTCAAAGCACGAAGCACTGGTGGGTGTGGCTTAACAACGCCATCATCGTAACAAATACCGATGGTAAGCTCCTCTGGCTTGTACTCCGGAACCTGTTTCCATGGAATTGGCATCAATGAGGCATCGACCAACCACGGCTCCTTAGACATGTAACCTTCCATGAACAACTCTAAGTCCTCAACAGAATTAGACATAGGACCATAGGCACAGACAATCATCTCGTTAACTGCGGTTGTGGTTGGGAATACAGACTTTGCCATAGAGACTCTCTTAGCTGATGGCTTCAGACCATAGATACCATTGAAGGCTGCTGGTGTACGGATTGAGCCACCGATATCAGAACCAATACCCAATGGAGAGCCCTTCATACCGATGAGTGCACCCTCACCGGATGAAGAACCACCTGGGGACATCTTGAGCTTATGAGCATTTCTGCCCCTGCCGGTGATATTGTTGTAAGAGCACAAATGCATCAAGCACTGTGGCTCAGTGGTTCTGATATAAAAGACAGCACCGAGGTCATAGATGATCTGGTTTGTGACTGAGAACTCATCGGTCACGTTATCAAGTAAACCGACCCATCCACCGTGGGTTACACGGCCTTTAAAGTTGTAATGCTCCTTTAATGATACTGGGACACCGTGCAATGGTCCCATGGTCTTGCCAGTCTTCTCCTGATAATCGTCAAGCTCCTTGGCTCTCTCCAGGCCCAAATCGAAAAGAATCTCCATGGCACAATGAGTCAATTGGTGAGCAATTGTAGCACGCTTGATAAAAGCCTGGAGAACCCTGGTAGCTGTCAACTCTCTCAGCTTAATCTTGTTTGCAATCTCAACAGCGGTGAGCTCAGTGATAGCAAGGTCTTCTGCGTCCATCACCTTGGCTGGAATAGTAGTGGCGTTCAAGTCAGAAGTGTCAAGATCCCCCTCTGGCAACAACTCAGCAGGGACCATGTACTCCTTCGGAATAGCAGCCTCAAGTGCGTCGTTGTACGCCTTTACTTTTGGCAGCCACTCCTTCTCATAACGCTCTGGATCACCCTTGTTGTAGACGGATGGCGAGGTGAAAAGAGGCTCTGCAGTGTGATCAAAGTATGGCTCTGTGGAGATTTTGGTTGGTGACATGTTGGATAATTGAAGCTTTGGGATGTCGGTCGGTCAGAGATGAGCTTATGAGATGGAGATGTGGCTGTGATTTCGGCTATATATGAGCCGACTATGAAGATACACCAACCTCCATGGGCGATATGAGGGCGATGGGCCGTAGCAGATCCAATATCTTGGCTGTCAAATGCGGTTTAAGCGCCATCATTGTCCTTATCAGCAGCTTCTGGTAGTCCTGTAGGCGCTGTCCCGTTTGGGTTGAAATTGAGGGAAGCGCAAAGGCGCTTGAGGCTTATCGGGCCCAAAATGGAGGTGTTATGAGCCCTGGTTTATTATTGACTGTGCCATCTCCGTCTACAATAAGCGACAATTTGATGTTGCTAGTTATATTTTTTGGTGGATATCCAGGCTTATGGATAGATACAGCAATACATCAGGTCTCTGCTGAACGGTATCTTAGCCACAGTCTGTGCTAAGGTTGGGTCTATGTTGATCTGCATGGTGTATTAGGCCTGTAGTCGCTCAATTCGGCGAACCAACAGCTGTACCTTGTATTCTACATAGATCGGCTTATCTCGTGACCACCTTCCATGTCGAAACGTCAATCACCATAACTTTGCACATCCTAGTTCCTGTTTGCCACAAACTTCCTATCGCATCCGTACTTGTCGTTGTTTATTTCCTAATCGGGACACGCATGCGCCGCCACCTGTGCCCTAATTGGTCGGCAAGGTAACCTCCCACCACCAGAGGCCTCAGCAATCTCCAGAGAAAGAGCTTATCAAGCACATCAACCAGTGAGCTTCTTATCACGTTCTACGGTGGTTGTCTCTCCTCCAGTTTACTCGTAGGCTCATTACAGTTCTTCGAACCCGCTCGCACGCTTCCTAATGGGGACTAGCGCCATGCTCGGGCTACCGATAAGGCTTCGAATCCCCTCCACTGACCCAAGATGGCTTATCTATATTGCGACTCAGGCTAATTATGTCACGCATTAGATTCTAGGCGAATATTTTCCAACTTTTGCCTAGAAAAAATTGCCCCAATTCCACTGTATTAGTCCTCTTTCAGCTATCCATCCGCGCTTCAGCCTCTCCAGCTACAGGCGCCTGGACCGCATTTGACAGATGACGATGACGTCCAGAGATTTCATCCGCAACTCCGCAAGATAAGTGCCAATATCCAGTGGTGCGCTGCCGATAAGACATCGACATGAGGACAAGTACTATATAAACACATGGCAATCCCCACCCAAGTACAGCTGTTCTCTTGCCTAGTTCCGTAATTCCCGGAACACACATAACCTATCAACAACCATGGCTGGCAAGATCAACTACGAAGCCATCCCAGGTAACACGCACCTGGTTGACAAGGATGGCCATATGGCAGCCCGTCACGCTAAAGGCAACAGTGAAATTGTGCTCATTCCAACACCTTCCGATGACCCAGACGACCCACTAAACTGGTCCCCTAAGCGTAAGTGGATGTCCGTGTTCTGCATGGTTGTCTACACTTACGGTGTCGGTATCCCATCCGCTGCTATTTACTCCGTTCTCACAAACATCTCCGAGGAGACTGGTATCTCCGTGGGAAACTTGAACTCCGGTACTGGTTACATGTTCCTCTTCTTCGGTCTCGGTTGTTGTGTTTGGCAACCATTGGCTCTACAGTATGGTAAGAGACCTGTTTACCTCATCAGTATGCTTGCCACTGCCCTTATTTGTATTTGGGCCCCATACTCCAAGTCTAACGCAGAATGGATTGGTGGTAAGATCTTGCAAGGATTCTTTGGTGCGCCTATTGAGTCTCTGTGTGAGATCTCTATCACAGATATCTACTTTGAACACGAGAGAGCCCGTGGTATGGGTATCTATGCCGTTGCCCTCATGACTTCCAACTTCGTCGCTCCTTTGGTTGCTGGTTTCATCACTGGTGGTATTAGTTGGGAGTGGGTTTTGTATCTTTGTGCCATTTGGGGAGCCGTTGCCTTTGTCTTCTTGTTCTTCTTCATGGAAGAGACCAACTACAACAGAAAGCTCAACCCAAAGAAGGTCGCCGAAGCCGAGACAATGGCTGTTTTGTCCAACTCAGGTGTTATGAGTGATGAGGAGAAGATGCAGGTTAAGGCCGTCTTGTCCAACGTCACTGTCCAGGAGAGACTCGCCGATGTCAATGAGAATTTCGATGACGTTTCCTCCGCTGAGGAGATTGAGTACCCAGAGGTGTCTACGAAGACTTTTGTCCAAAAACTGTCGCTCACTAGCGGATTCCTCAACAAGTTCCTCCTTCCTCACTTCCTTATTGCACCATTCAAGATGATGGCATTCCCAAGTGTCTTGTGGGCCGGTTTCCTTTATGGATCCTCCCTTGTTTGGTTTAACTTGCTTAACGGAACAGAGTCTGTTATTCTTGGTGGTGCTCCGTACAACTTTTCCCCATCGATGTGTGGTTTGGCTTACATTTCTCCAACCATCTTCAGTGTCCTCCTTTACTTCATTGCTGGTTACATGTCTGATTGGTTGAAAATTCACTTGGCCAAGAAAAGACCGGATGGTCTTTCATTGCCAGAGGACAGATTGTGGGTTCTTACAGCTTACTGCGTCCTTGGATTCCTTGCAGCTATCGGTTGGGGTGTTGGTGCTTACTACCAGGTCCACTGGATGTGTCTGGTTGTCTCTATGGGTGTTCTTGGTGGTTGTGGTATCTTCGGTTGTATCAGTGCTGTCACATACTGCTCTGACTGTTACCACGAACTTGACAGTGAAGGTATGGTTGTTGTTATCCTCATCCGTAACTTGATGTCCTTCGCATGTTCCTACGGATTGACAGACTGGGTTACCAACATGGGCTACAAGCACGCCTTTATCTCGTGTGCCTGTATCTTGTTCTTCTGCAACATTACTTTTGTCGTTATGAGATACACTGGTCCTTACTGGAGAAACAAAACCAAGCACTTGTACTGGAAGTTCGTCGAGGAAAACAGAAGGGTGATGGCTGGTAACTGATCCTTTGTGCACAACAATCCTCTTTTCCGGTTATTTTCAGTTCTTTGTATCATTTGAAATTCAATTCGTCAATATTCTGATATCTGTAAAACCAAATCACGAACTCAAGGCATTGTGTGATTCCGTTATGTGACCCTGGCCACCCGAGCTTAAGTTACCGTGAGCTCTGGGTGGCGCTTCAGGCCGCGCACTAAGAAATGAGACTGAACCCAGAATTATAGGCGCATAACTGTGAATTGCCCTGGAGTCTGAGAACTATTCTATTGACTAAGATGGTCTGGGTGCGTATTGGTTGAGTCTAGGGCTATGCTCAGTCTGTACCTTGTTAGAAGACAGGTGTCATATATCCATGGATCCCTCGTACTTCTGCAGGTGTGTCTATCTGACCCTGGGCTGTGGGCTGATGTCTTATTATCGCATCCTTCAGCAATATACTGTTTAAAGTCCAATGCCTTTGAGCTATTTGATCATATTTTCGCAGATAGAGAGCAGTCATCACACGTGCAAGTCGATGATGCCCTCTAAGTGCAGGTACATTGTTCCATTTAGGCGTCCTCACATGTGCAATAATCGATCTTCACCTCAACTGTACATCATCGCGGTAGTAGTTCTGAACAATATCAGAGAAGTTAACAGTCGCCTCGGTTCTTTGCATCTTGCTTGAATGTTATGCGCGGACAAAGTCTAAGCGCCATCGAGCAAGTTACGCCGCGGAGGTTGTCCTGGATTCTCATATATGCGCATAACCTGGAGTAATTTAGAGTCTTCGAAAGTGACTATTTTCTATTCAAGGGTTGTAGCGATGGGAGCAGAGGTACCACTTAAGTACACTCACAAGGAATACTGGATGAATGTCTATATCGGCCTTGAATGTCGCCTCGCCTGGAAAATTGTGCGCATTTTGAGCCGAGGTTGTTAAGTACTTTTAAGGCCATACGAACTCTGTAGTTACTCCTTGCTAGGTTTTACCTCGGCCCGCTCTTCTCCGTTTACCGATATAATATTGAGAACCGGCCTAAGCCAGAATTCAAAGCCACTCAGTATAATGGCGTGAATCGAGCATCTCCGGCACTCCCGTACCCGGTAAATGCGTCATGTACTGCCGGTAAGAGCCGGTTATCAATGGGTGAGAACTCAAATCCGGTGTATTTTAAACAGCGAGGCTCTAATTGCCAGTGAAAAATGGGCTGCTGGAACACGTATGATAGGGTGCGTGATTGGCTTGTGCGTGAACACACAATTTCACAGTCGTCTTAGCTCACAGCCTTACCGACTCCAGCCCACGTGGGTGAGTCAGGAATTTTACAATGGAATTAGCGAACATAATGTTTCATGACGGGAAGCACCAACGGAATTTGCCATTGCATGCACATCGACCCGGAGCATCACTACAACATAGCTGTGCTATATAGTTGAGTGCGGAGGTATACAAGCTCCACTTTATTCTATCCCTTGTGAATCCATAGATATCGAAAGCCGTTGATCTAATTCTTGCTCTCATCTTCGTTACATTTGACCTTTTTACCCGGGTTTGAAAATGCGCTCATACGAGCTCAGTCGTAAATCTCGGATCTACCAAACACTTACCCACAGAGGTATTTTTCCTGAAAAAATTCAACGATTTATTATCCTTTGCTATTCGGGATTTCAGAATTACACAGTAAGCCTATTTTGGAGCCTTGAATTTTCTTATTGGTTAGTACCAATGTAAGTGATGATATTCTCGGAAATGTGATTGTCCTCCCTAGCAAGATACATGTACATGCATATATATGCAATTATTATGTAAGTTTTGCATGACTATGCCTGCATTGGGGTTATGGCTCGTGGTCAATGGGACATACAAGTCAAAAGCCAGCATGTGGGATCTGTGCTGAGCTGTGCCTGCCTCAAGATAGTTGCTCTGTACTTCCAGCAAAAGTGATGACAACTTCAAAGGCACGTAACAAGGATGCTTGCAGCAAATGAGTTTCAGCATCATGTAAAGTATTGATCAAGGATGATTGGTAAGATCTTCCAAGTTAAACATCGCATAGACTACGTTGCTCAGCAGTAGTCAGCTCTTGCTGATGAGATGAGAATCACCCGTGCTATCAGGATAATACAGAACTTGCGCCCAATGTGTACAAGAAGGTTTGATGATGTGCTGTATGGCTCGATCAAATAAAAGCAACCTGGAAAGATCTCGCTTGGAAGTTATATGCAGTTTTGAAACGATCCTGGGAACTCTGTGTCTCGTAATTCACCTGAATACCAAAGCGGAGTCCTGACTTACAGTTGCATGAAATGCTACATGTCTATCACCCCCAAAGACAAATACACAGGCCGCTTATCTCCTTCACTTCGCAAGCTCCACCCGATGGCACATTGACGACTAATTTATCAATTGATTAGACTACTGTCTATTGCTGAAATTCATTGTAAGCTATTGAATCTTCCAGTAGTATAAATGGCTGACTACGGCTTCGGATGAATAGAAGATATGTAACTCAATTTTTGGAGTTTTTTCGCAATGGATGGTTAGCGGTTATCCTCCTCTTCAGCCCATTTCTGCCTTAGGTCAGGACACACATAAGTCATATCATCATTCCTCGCAAAAATATGATTATCAAGCCAGCTCTAAGCCGTCATTATGGCTCCACAGTTGCAGGAACCGGTGTATGGGAGCTTCTCTGAAAGGCTGTTGAGCTTTCTTGCCTGAGGTTCATGAAGGTGAAAGTGGCGATGAAGCAGGTGTTTCTTGCAATCGTAGTTCCTGTTGAAGAAGCCAGACTTGTGAGTACAACATCTTGCCGGGTAAATACATTTGAATCGGCTCACTTGGCTATGGGTCCGTAGATGACGAGCGTAGTCTCGAGCAATAACTCTCCCGCAGTACTTGCAGGCTGCCGGTATGTAGTTGTGCGTGCTCTTCCGTTTCGCTTCTGTTCCATCGTCCTAGACTTTTGTTATGGGCGTCTAGTGATCAGTGAAAGCCTGTGTTATAGAAGAAGGGGGGTTCCTCTAGTCCTTGTCATGACTAAATGGCTATGATGCGTAATGTGATATTTTTCTGAGGCGCTGGTCATTAAGATGAGGACTCCAAATTTTGGATGTCGTCTGATGTGGTGTAAGACTGGTGGTATATGGGATACTGTATGGCATCTGAGGGTTTTCTGAATCCGTTGTATGAAGATACGAGAGGCTTGGTGGCGCTGTAGTGCTTGTTGGCTGATCGATGGTTGACGAAAGAGACCTCAATACATAACCGTTCGAGTGATTCGTGCTGTACGTTGACGAGACATTGGTACAATTAGACTCATAGCTTGGATTCCTTGAATCCATAGAAGGTGAGGGGACGTTGAAGGGATTCAGATTCTTGCTCTATGCTATCGCTGGCTCTGATGTAGCTCCCTCGATAATCTATGTTGACTGAAATGGCGTGAGCGAAGGGGGTGGTAGCGACGAGGAAGGCCATGGCTGGGGCACCTGTTCCGTAGAAGCCACATGTAAATTGTTGGAACTGTAGGATCCAGGGGACCCAGGTTGGGGTATGGTGGCTATTATGTAGCCAGTATCATGGCTTGTATGATAGCCCAGCGTAGGAGCTTGGTGACAAAGTTGGGCTGGCAATGGCGTGAGCTGTCGTGTGACGTTGTAATCTTGTATCTATTGTGAAAGTGAAACGTGAGTGTTAGGTTTGTGATTTGTGTTAGGGTTTGGCGATTCTGGTCGAAGAGCTTCTAGAGGATATAGCGGAGGCTGACTGCTTGAGTTGTAGTTCTTGTTAAAAGTGGATCCAGCTGGCTGAGCAAAGGCTGAAGATATTTGTTCATCCTCAAACTGCACTGGAGGAGAGATCTGCGCAAGTTCTCTTTGTTGTCGCACATTCGAGCTGCAATCTCCAATGTGATTGGGATTTGCAAAGTGATGGTGGTAGGGGAGACGGTTCATTTGGCCTCATACTCCACAACTGAAACGAACGGACAAACTGAGATCTGGTGGGTGATCAGATATAGGGACTCTACCGGCTATGAAAGAGCGAGCCAATGAAAAGTGACAAGAGGGTCAGCCGGCCATGTAGTCGAGCGGTATATCGAGCCAATATGTAACGCTATATATGGAACGTTGTCTTATGAATCAGAAATGATAGAAGATCCAGGAACTTTCAATTTTTGCTGCTGCAACTTGGACAATCGTACCCATAAACAAGTTTCAAGGCACTCCGCGGAAATATGCGCGTGTGACCAAGAGCAGGTGCATGGGACAAAGAGTGCACGCACGTATGCATCAAAACCCACAGCATACCGCCTAACGATGCTCAGAGCCTAGCAACAGCCTGTGGGACAGACTGGCAGTCTTTCATAAATGAAAAGAGTCAAATGGAGAATTCTGAGTGTCACTTAGAGAAGGGCATAAAACCCACATTCAGTTAGTATGGGTATGGCTGGAACATCTCTTAGACGATAGCGCCCCAAAGATTGGTAGGCAACATGTAGTTAGAAATCTGCGAGTGCCATGACAACAAACTCGACTGTAATCTCAAACGGGCTGACACTCTATCACTCTGTCACTTGCACTAAAGAGCCAGATTTCCAATTAGACCACTCACGGGTTCCGACTTTTGCAATGGATTACTGTTGATTCTGAAATTAGCACACCTCAAACAGCCACCTCAGCAGCCGTCGAATGGATGACAACAATTTTCAAGCGCTCTCAAGATTTAAGCCAGGGCTAGTGATCAAGATAATATACATCAGTGAGCTCATAAATGATGCTAGTAAACCACTTAAACACCAGTAGAGTGTCCTTCTGTTCGAATCAATCTGAACAGTTGACATAGTGCGCGACCCGTGAGCACTCGCAAGTTGTGAGCTCAGATATGCGTGAGCCCGCATGAAGGCTGCATAATGGGGTACAACCACCCAACTGTACCGCGCTACATGACGTGGTAACTTGTATCCTACCAATTCCTGTCGAGTATTGGTTGGAAATGCCATGTCTGTAAATGTGGGATCCATGGAAGCTTATCCCCATCTTTATCGGCACTCCTCGAGGCTTACTTTGATGAGACGCACCTTGAGAGCCATACATCAGAGCCCCATGATATTCACCCGTACAAAACCCGTAAAACTTCCAGACATTAGTAGTTCATCCGGACCTCATCAGAACATTATAAGCTGATCTTGGCGTAAAGCCCAAAATCTCCGGCGCTTTTGCTGGACTTGAAAATAACTACAATCAGCCCAATGTCTGGTTTATTTAGTAGTTCAACCATGGGCACTGGCACAACAAAGGCGACGTTACGAAATAACTCTGAGCCAACTCGAGTTTATTTCAATAACTGGGGCAAACCCCCATCTTTCAAGATTATTGTTGCTCGTACCTGGCGAAAATTACAAACATCAACACACGCCCTATAACGTCATAATTGAACATGGATTGTACTTGCTTATAAAATACTCTGAAAGCATACCTACACATCGAATCTCAGCGCTTTTATTTCGCCTAAACAAAAGAGATAAAGATCCCTAACTGACACTCTCGGACACGCTCTAAAGTGATACTGCGAATTGTCAGTTCTGTATGGGATCCGGAAGTCATCAGCAGGGATGCCGCTGCATTACATCAACATGGCCTTTCCTCCATTCACCAAGATCAATCTCGAGCCATTGCGGTTGGCCCAAAAAGTGAAATTAGCAAACATAAAACGATTAGAATTGATGAATTTGAAGTGTATGACGTCTTTCCAACCCAAGAGTTGTGCGGGCAACACCTGAATTGTGATTTTGGGTGACAGCAACTGAGCGGAGAGGAGGAAGAGCAAGCGAGATGTTCACTCAATGCCTTGGGGTTGCTTGACTCAAACTCATACAAATAACGGGCGGATCCGTTCTCAATACTCAGTCTTTACTTTTTGCCATGTTTGCAACTTAACAAACAACATACAACGACAAAACAATGCGCTGGCCGTACATTTTATCGCTGATTGCGCTGACTGGCGCTGCCCTTTTGCTATTCTTCAACATTCTCTGTGGTGCTACTGAGCACTCTCCATTGAACAAGTGGTATTGGTTACAGGCTGATACTAGCTCCATTCCAGGTGCTCAACAGATTACCAGATGGACTAACTATAACTCCTGTGGTGTCTCCGGCGGTAAGAACACCGATTGCTCCTCCAACCACCCTGCGTACCCAATGTCCCCTGTTTCCAACTTCGGCACAACGCAAGGTGTACCAAGCAAGCTCTTGTCCAAGCACGGTGTGACTTATTATCTCTCTAAGGTTGGCTGGGCATTTTTGCTCATCGGTCTAGTGTTCACCTTGCTTGCTTTGATCCCCGTACTCGTGTCCTTCTGTATTCCAAGTTTGACAATCCTCAATGTCGGTACAGGGGTTGCTGTTTCTGCTGCTTTGCTCTTCACTGCACTCTCCGCCTGTTTGCTCACAGCTGGTTATGTCAAAGCTCGTAACGCCTTCCATGATGATGGTCGTGATGCAGACATTGGAAAGACGATGACTGCCTTCATTTGGACTTCTACCTTTTTGCTGGCGTTGAGCTCTCTCTTCAGTGGCGTTGGATGCTTGGGTAATTGTCTCGGTCAGAGAAAGAAAAGAACATCTGATACATACGACACCAGCTCACATGATACATATGGCAACAACGAATACCAGACTGAAAAGCGTTCTGAAAAAAAGCGTGGGTTCTTTGGCATGAAGAAGAAGACCAAGTCTGAAGACCTTGAGGATGTCGGATACGCAGCTGGTCTCGGAGCTTCAGGTGCTACATCTGACTACACAAAGACCCGCGGTGTTACAACAAATGGTGAGAATACTGCTAAGGACCATGGCTCCGGGTTCACTACTGCTGCCGGTTCTGGAGCCGCTATTGGCGCTGGTGCTACGGTAGCTGGCGCCATTGCAGGTCAGTCCAGAAATCCCAACTCCGGTGTCTTGAAAAGTTCCAGGGATCCAAAGACTGGTGAGAATATTGAAGATGTTGCCCATGCAGCTGCACTGGGTGCTACTGGAGCCACTTCTGAAGTGACCAAGGACAAAGGCGTCAATGGCACAGCAGGTTCAGCAACTGGTGAAACCCTTGATGATGTGACCTACGCTGCTGGATTTGGTGCATCAGGAGCTACATCTGAGTTCACTAGTAAGGACGCACCAGAATACATGGGTGGTTCTGGCACTACAGTCAAAGGATAGGGATACCCAGGATATGGCTCTGAAATGTCTGGTTCTAAAGGCGTGACCAGCGCTTCCACCGGCTCTACTAAGTTGGGATCATCTGGAGCTAAAACTGGTAATGAGAAGTCTGCGGTCGGTGCCACTGGTGTTGCACTGGGGGCTTCCGCAATGAGTTCAAGCAATAGAAAATCTACTGATGCTGCTGGGATGGCTTCTGGTGCAACAGGTCATTACCAAGGCACGTCTTCGTATGACTCCAAGGACTATGGAATCACTCCGGCTCATGTCACAACATCCAAACCTTATGATACTGATGCTGCACTCGGTAACCGTGGCGTCTCCAACACTAAGTCCTATGACTCAACTATTGCAACCCCGCCTGAGTCTTCTAACCAGTCCAAGGGTATCTGGGCAACTGCAGCAGCAGCTCTTGGTATTGGGGGTGCAGCTACCGCTTCGAGGTCCGAAGATGAGCCAACTGAAAACACTGACGAGACTGCTTATCCGACTGTTCATGATGACTCTGCTTATAACTCCCAAAACACTGACACTGGCCGCGGTGCTACTCGTGCCGGCCTGAACGCTGTCGAGGAAGAGAAAACCACTCACACTTATGAAAATAAGTCTACTGTCCTCCCAGTTGGTGGTAAGCACGTTACTTCTGACGAGTATGGTAACAGAACCACTGGATATGAGACAGGTGTCCCTCAGGGAGCTGCTCGCTCTGCTGCTACAGCTTCAGCTGTAGGTGGGATTTCCGCTGGTGGAGCAACTGCTGTCGATTCAAACTCCCACAAGGGTGTGTACAGACCGGTCAAGGAGGGCGCTGCCACTCGTGCTGAAAACACCTATAATACCTCTAACATCAACATGGGAAAACACGCCAAGGATATGACTGATACCGCTGAATATGAACCAACTGCTTACTACAAAAGAAAAACTGGTGGTGAAGTTGCCTCTGATGCTGGATATACCACCGCTGGTTCTGCAGTTGTTGGCGCTAATGGTGCTGAACCATCATCTTCCGCCACAAAGGGACATAATGGCGAGAATTTGGATGATATTGCGTATGCTGCTGGTATTGGTGCTTCAGGAGGGAGCTCTAGCGTTGTCAAGAGTAAGGACTCATCTGGTGGTGAGACTTCCGGTGATGGCCATGCAGCTGGAACCACTTCTAAGCCTACCAAGCCATCCAACAACTCCGAATCCAAAATGGCTAGCAATATTTTCAGCTCACAAGCAAAGTCCTCCAATGTGAAGTCCAAGAACCATGATTCGTACGTTGGTGCATCCACCGCAGGTGCCATTGGAGCTACTGGAGCCTCTGCTGCCGCAATGTCCACCAGTGCCAGCAAGTACAAGTCACTCGACCCATCCTCCTAGACCACATCTGCTACTGATTATACTTCTACCGCACAGAAGAAGGATCCAAAGACTGGTGAGACTCTCGAAGATGTTGCACGCGCCTCTGGATACGGTGCTACTGGTGCCACATCCGAGTTGACCAAGAAAAACACCGACTCCACTTCCATTTCCTCTGATTCCAAGAAAACATCTGGTCTAACTGGTTGGTTCACCGGTAGAAACAAGCACAATTCAGCCACCGAGGATGCTATCTTGACCGGTACCACTGGTCAACAAACCAGCTATGATACTGATCCAAGCTAGTACGGAACTGTTGGTACTACAGCCGGTGCAGCAACATTACTAGGAGCTGCGACTGGGGGAATTCCTGGTGTCAAGGACACTACTAAGAAAGATGAGGGATACAATGCGAGCGGTAAACCCATTACTGGAACAGAATCTGGCGCTAGTGGCGCTGATGCCGCTGCCGGCTTGACCGCTCCTCAATCCACGCACAAGTCTACAGATGATTATGGCCACGGAAAGAAAGTTGGTGCTAATACTTCGGGCATGTCTTCTATGCCTGCTTATGGGTCTACAGGTACTTCAGGTTCTACAGGTGCTAGAGGCGATGAGTATGGCCATGGTCATCGCAAGTCAGCCAGTCTCGATAATGCTCTTGTGAATCCAATGAGAAACCGTAACCCCATTGCTGAAGGTACAGCTAGTGCCATACTTGCCAAGCCTGCTGAGGTAGATTCTAGCAGATATGAGTCAAACACTGGTGAGAAGCTGAGAGATCCGTATCACAGAAGTAACGATACCTCCGCGTCTGATGCGGATGTGAAGAAGCCTGGCTCTACCACTCACAGCACGTTCGCCACCAATAGTGCTGGTCTCGGCACAATTGGTGCAGACACACGTATGAATACCTCATCTGTTTATGGAAGCAATTCCAAAACTGGTGCATCTGTCTATGGTTCCAGTGCTGACGATTCTATCCCTGGTTCATTCCCAGGAGGTAACGCTACTACTACTAACACCACCACCTCCAGTACCAATAAATCTCCAATGCAGAAGGCTTATAACCCTGAAGATGAGAGCACTGGCAACTACACTACTTCCAAATCCGGGTTGACTTCTAGCTCTCGTGATGTTGAGCCAAGAAGCTACGAGGTTGACGACATGACTAAGGTTGTAGACGAGGAGCCAGGTATCATCCAACAGATTGTGGACACCGCCAAGAGCGTGTTATAATCGTGCGAGACTGATTTTTTATATGTTAATTTCCGTTCTGTATCACTAATTGTCTGTAGTTGCCTTTAATTATATCTTTAACGAGACAGTTGCTGGTTGTCGCTTGTCACGTGTCCCAGCGCTGCTGAAGGATTTCCATTGTAAGTCAAAGCGAGCGTTCATGGACGGGTCACCCGCCCCTAAAACCATCAACAGATTAAGTACATCTAAGAGGTCATCAGCATGAGCAGCAGAAAACTTTCTAGTGCCAGTGCATCACTTCCTGAACCCAAAAAGCAGCATCACAAGGCATGCTCCTCACAGCAGTCCACCAATGGCTACCAAGGGAGAAGACAATCACGTAGCAAACCTACTGATTTGGGCAAAAGTACACCAAACACCGTTAACAACATCATGAAAAACAATAGAGGTAACCTCAATGGACGCAAAAGTTGGCAAACAAAGCCTAGAAATGCAACATACACCTTAGGGGAAGCTTTAGAGCCTAAGGAGACTAACACCGAGTCAATCAAGTTCAAGGCCCCATCTAGGTCATTCTAGTTGGATGAGCCTTACAAACCAAGCTATTAGTTGTATAAGCTAATGGATATATACCGTGAAGAGATAAGTGCACAGAAGGATAAATGTTCGTCATTAAGAGATGCTTTACAACTTATGAGGACTTGTGACGGGGTCAACGACACTAATCCAAGGGGGCCGGTGTTCCCTGATTGTTGCTTTGATGACCACAGCCCTTACTCTACGGTTGATTTACCACTGAGGAGCCTCGATAAGATCTAGATTGTTGGTCTGGGGCTGAGACTGAAAGAGCTTCTATGATATACCTCGATTGTATATCCAGCTAACGAATGGTGATGAACTAGGAGACGCCTGGCTACATTAATGTGGATTGAAATCGTCGATTACTACGCAACTTAGCTCCCATATGGCCAGTAAAGTACAATACATGTCTTCGATATTCCAATTTACAAATAAATTGAAAGATCAGAAAGTTCTACTGTTTGATAAGACAGCAAACGAATGACACACCAGCCTATTTCAAATACTCGTTTATTAGGCGGGTGCAAGTAAACTCGAATTGTTTACCTTCAATCACAACATGATC
The DNA here is from genome assembly GCA_030567115.1 of Petasospora euphorbiae. Classification (NCBI taxonomy): domain Eukaryota; kingdom Fungi; phylum Ascomycota; class Saccharomycetes; order Phaffomycetales; family Wickerhamomycetaceae; genus Petasospora; species Petasospora euphorbiae. Next base: position 93,180 of record JAJLRQ010000161.1, read on the forward strand.
ACCTGATAGCGAAACCACATTCTCTTAAAGGTATTGTTGACTGTGTGCTAGTATTAACCATGATAATCCTAGCTTAATGTCACGTGACCAAAAGAGACAGCGTCAGAATCGGGCATTGTGCGGAAATCAACTTTCAACAAACCGAGCTCGTGTGGCGTAATGGCAACGCGTCTGACTTCTAATCAGAAGATTCTGGGTTCGACCCCCAGCATGAGTGCTCCGTTTCGTTTCTTTTTTGCAACTTTTTTAAAATTATCTCCAGCCAATAGCTGGTTCTGGAGCACTCACGTACCAATATCAGACGTAGAACTAGTTAATCTTTATGTGGAAACAAGTACGCAATAGATGTGGTTGAAATGAATTGGTTACATATACCTCGCAAGATTCGCGCGCTCGCGGTTCCGGCTATGAAGCGTTGTGGCCAGCTGCGATCCACGTCAATCATCAAACATCAACCATTTACCATCAGGGTTTCTGAAAGATATTCACAGCCCGCAAAGTACTTGCATTTACACACACAATGGCCATCAGATACCTAATTCTGCTCTCAAGACAGGGCAAGGTGAGACTCTCCAAGTGGTACATACCGCTCTCACAGAAGGACAAGGCCAAAATAACAAGGGAACTCACAGCGCTTGTGCTAGCACGCCGGGCTAAGATGTGTAATGTCTCTGAGTACAAGGACTCCAAGATCGTTTACAGAAGATATGCCTCACTGTTCTTCATTGCAGGTATCGACAACGATGAGAACGAATTGCTGACATTGGAGATCATCCACAGATACGTGGAGCAGATGGACAAGGCCTACGGGAACGTTTGTGAGCTGGATATTATCTTCAACTTCCAAAAGGCCTATCACATCCTGGACGAAATGCTCATAGCTGGTGAACTACTGGAGAGCTCAAAGAGAGAAGTGCTAAAGAGAGTGGCACAGCAGGATGAGTTCGAGAGAATGGACCAGCTGGATACCGTGCTGGCTTGATTATAAATATTAGGATATCTTTTATTGTCATCGATTACATCAAACATTAGTGGATTCAACGATGGTGTCCTTAACAAGCATGTTGAGATACTCGTCTTCTGTGACGTTTGACTGTAGCAGCTGCTTGTTCGTAACTTTCAGCAAAGCTTCTCTCTGTAACGTTGCTTCTTCTAGTGTCAAGTCTGTCCACGGTAGGTGCTTAAACTCCTCCTCCTCTACCTTCTTACGAGCCATGAGAGCACCACCTAATCTTGGTGCAGTGTCATTTGTACCCTTGACAGACATCTGGACCACCTGGACTGTGGCGCTTTGCGGCTGATCCAGTCTGTTTGCCTGTTTTTGTTCGGCATCCTTTTTGTCGATGTATGCCAGACTTGGTCTGAGTTGTGCCACAGAGTCAGCAGGGATCATGACAATCTCACCGTTTTGAACTTGTGCCACATAGTAACCGTCCAGTTTCAACAATACTCCACTTAACGTTTGCTTGTTGACTTTGCCCCACTCCTGAGCCTTCGACTCATCAAAGAAACGAGAGGTGTCAATAGGCACGTCCACCTCCATCAACTCTGTCGATGGCTTGATTCTGGCATTCAGAATACGCTTTTCACCGACAAACTGTCGGGTGTTGGCTCTTCCTGGATATTGTAGTACGGCGATGTGTTGGGTTGAGAGTTTGGACTTCATTATGAGTGGTATTTCAGTGACCACTGGATCATCAAGATCGTCCTGCGGAGCGTCGAACATTGGGACATCATTGACTTCGGCTTCATCGTCACTAACGAACAGTTTACTCATGGTGGTTGTGGTTGTGTGTAGGTCTGGAGTTTTGTTCACTGTACTCGTAGTTGTCTACCTGTTTTGATGCCATCGCGGACTAAAACTTTTTTTTTTTATTGATGTTTGTCCGGGCCCATGACATGAGACATTTGAGCGCGACACATGACCTGCGCATATATTACAATACTTGTGAGCCTGGTCCTAAATCAATGGAGACTAGGTTAGATGTGGCTAGATGAACAGAGACTAGACTGGATAAGGAAATTCTATGAATCACATATGTACTGGGCAAAACAAAACTTAGCTAACTTTCAATGCAGATCATTCTCTCTCGTTGTCCTTCACCGTCTCCTCCAGGAACGTCATCTGGTCCAAGATCTCTTTACATACGGTTTGGTAGTCCTCACCATCAAATGCCTCCACTTCGATCTTCAATTCACAAACCAAGAAGTGCATGTTTCTCCACTGAACCAGCTCGAAATCATATCCGACTCTCTTGGCCATACCTGGTCCGTACAGCCTGAGTCGTTCACCAGTTTTTTCGAAGATTTTGCCTTCACTCTTCAGACTTACTGGATTCAGTTTAGGGAAGTTGGCATGGACAAATAGAATACGTGGATCCTTTTGTAATGTTGTGAGGTCCTGATTGAGCTGCTGAGCCACTTGCTTCTGCTTATTTTTGTTCCTTTCGATGGCGTAGTCTTCCACTGGATCGTACTGTCCCATACCACATCCAATGAATTCGTGATCAATGTTAAAGTGACCAAATGCGTTTAGGAACTTCTTGACTTGGTAATATGTCGAGTCCAAGGCAACAGTAGCGGCAAGGAAGGTTTCCTTATCACCTTCACCATCTGAACCCTGAGAGAAGAGTGGGTAGTAGTAGTCTGGACCGTACAAGTTGTAGTACAGCGCCAAGAAGAGCTCCTTAGTGTGTGATGATTTGGAGATCATCAGCTGACCAGACTCAGAGGTTGGATCAGGGATGGCACCATCTCTGTCATGGAACGGCGTTTCCACTTGGTTTTTCTCACGGTCGTCGTATCCAAATCTAACTCTTTCTTTAGAAACGTCGATGCCTGCGATGGTGTAGTAATGTGGGGATGTGGCTCTTCTCCAGAAGTCCGGCCATGTGATCAGACCAGCAGAAATGAATGGCTCATTGTCGAACAAGTAGTCCGGAGCATGGACTGGGATGTTATCAGAGTCCAAGAGCAACACATTTTCGAAAGAGGATACAATCAGGGCAAGGGCCTTGTATTGGTAACCTTTGAAACTGAACTTGGACATGGCTTTCTCTCCAAGAGCATGCGGTAGGAGGATACACTTGGCGTTCAAGGCTGGGAAAATTCTGGAGCACAATTCGATCTCATACTCTTCAGCAGTTGGGATCAACACTTCAACTGGGAGAGTGGAGCCCATGCTTCTCAAGGACTTGATGGACAAAAGAGCGAGCCAATTAAACTTACCGCCTCCTACGTAAACGATACCGTTGCCTTTATACAACTGCGGAGGAACTTCGGATGGAAGATTGGAGACAACGTGGGAATGTGAGGTCCTTAGACTCTCAACCTCTTCAGGCGTGAGGTCCAAGAAGCCGTTGAGGTATTCTTCTGTGAAGACATACTCTGAATCTCCATCGTATCCGGCGTGGTAGATACGCTCATCTGTCTTATATCTCTCCAGTTTTGGGATAGAGGGCTCGCCTTCTTTCAGGATTCCAAACACTTTATCGAAGAGCTCCTGTGCCAACACAAGACGGGAACCGGAGTGGTCATCCTCCATGCTGAGCTGGATCTGCTTCAACTTCTCGAGATGCGTGATCTTGTCGTCAGCGTGCTTTCCCGTCTTCTGTGCTGCTGGCGACTTGTAGAAGGGAACTGTTTCGTCATCGGGATCTGAGTTCTCCAAGACAGGATCCGGTACCGTCCTTGCGTCCTCTGCGAATTGGGACTGTATAGTTTGGAGTTGGTCCTGAGTGTAAGTGGAGAGGGAGGTAAAGTGGAACAAGCCCACGGTGATGAGGATCAGGGCCAGGAGTAGCGGCGTCCTCTTACGAGAAAGACGCTTCAGTCTGTAAACAACAGCGTCCATGGGAAATTCTCTGTGTTTGCAATGTGGTCTTTAGAGAGAGTCCGACAATGATGTGGCGAAAGACTAGTGTCAAATGTGGCCAAGTATCTCTTCGGAAGACGGGATCAAAGCTCTGTCTGTGGAATTAGAGTTTGTGGAGCTGGGAAAATAACGGGTGCAAGCCTCGACCTCTGTGCTCAGTTGTCGGATATTAGGAAAAGAAGTGGAAAGGGACAACACAAGGATTGGCAGCGTTGAATGGGCCCACCGAACCAGAGATCAACGGTGTTGAGTGCTGTGTTTTTTGGGATTTGCAGCGCCGATCCACGAAACGCGGAAAACGACAGGGCGCGAGAAACTTATGTAATCAGGCACGGACCTAAATTGTGGCCATTTTAGATTCATCTGAGACATTTCCGACTCGTAAACACGTTCATTTGTCTGCCACATGAAACACCGCCCCCAGAGCCGTGCACCGAAGGTTCTGGGAGGTATATTACGATGCTATGTTAATACGAGATATTGCTGTGCTATATCACCCATCTTATCACTGTAGTTCACACTTTTCTATATATGTCTGCCGCGATATGTCAACGTGCGTCTAGTCCCATTAGCTCCAGGTACCGGGTGGTGCAGCTATAATCGTTGAGCGTGAAGTCCTTTTGAGGGTCACAGGAGCACCGTTTGGTCTAGTGCAGCTGGGGGTCCAGGGGGCACTGGAGGTACGGAGCGTGCATGTACCCAATGTCTTTGACCCAACCAACTTCATCTCTTCTCAGAAAAAGTGATACAAAGATGCTTCTGATGGGTCCATCCCCCCATCTCTCGTAGAAGATCCCACCAGCTTTGTCCAAGAAGTCGAAGTATCTCTGGTACAGGGGACTTCTGAAAACATCCAGGTCTGCAATCTCAAAGTTCGTCCAGAAATGGCACAGGTTGTAGTCTCCATGTGGCGTGAGTATGAAGTCTCGTAAGTTGTCTGCTGGCATCTACTCTATTACATCCTCTTGCTCCGCTCTGCTGAAGAACTCCAAGACGGTGTCAAACAGGCTCGGTATTGTTACCTTGTACTCATAGATCGATATTGCAAATACATACCTCTTCCCCTGTTCCCTCATCCACCTGAACACATCGTAGTCCACGTCACAGTAGAACGTTACCCCAGGCTCCACCCTCCAGTAGTATTTGTACGGCATCACCAGCTCGTGCCACTAGTAGAACCCGGAGAACCACCGGCACATGTGTCGATAGCTCTCCAAGCCTCCATATATCACCTTTTCCTCGAGGGCTTGCATCTGTTGCTCCATTTTCTCTCTGTCAATCCACTGAGGTAAAGACCAGTGCTCAGGTTCGATGGTACCGAACTGTACCTCACCACTGATCATGGGCCGTACAAGGCGCTTGAACTCCTCTGTGAAAGGCTCGTCGTTCAGAAACACCCAGTTATAGCCATACTGATGGTTAAATCTATCCTCAACACTTTGTATCGTCTCCAGCATCTAGTAAACGTCAGAGTTTCGACACAATGTAAGGAAAGTTGCATTCTCACGGGTGTACTAAGCGGGTACCACTGGTCCCTTGCTTCCCACGGTAAGTTCAGATGAGAATTTACTCCATACTGCCAACAGTGTTAGTACAGCGGAGCTGAACAACCACAGCATATCTTTCAATCAGGAAAACTTAACAATGAGAATCAAGCGAGATCGAATTGCAGTGCCGGATCACAGCTTAGAAAATTTCAGATTTCGACGGTTTTGATTACGTCATCGATTCAGCCCCGTTTGGCACTTGCATGAGTACGTTTTATGCGCCAAATTTATTTACATTATGCTCACTGATCTAAATACATGTTTAATACGTCATCTCCTCATTAATAATCTCCTGGACTCTATCATTTGTCACCTGCTGCATCCCCTTGAACTCCATATTGAACGAGGCTCTACCCTGAGTTAAAGCTCTCAATTTCGGCAAGTACCCTATCATCTCTTTCAACGGGACCACTGCCCTGATGCTCTGCTGACCATCAAACTGATCTCTCTGTTTTAGGAATTCAATTGTTGGGTCATACGGCAGGTACTGTGATTCTGAGATGTCTCTGAACTGCACAAGATCGGTTGAGTGTACATCCTCATCAATGGAACTAATCACACCCTTACGAGCCGATGTCAAATCCTGGATGACAGATCCCATATCCTCTGATGATACTTGCACAGTGACGTTCATAACAGGTTCCATAACGTTGAAAACAGTTGCATCTGAGAGAATGGACGACAAGGCCTGGCGCACGTGAGTAATCAGTTGAGGAGCAGCGTTAAAGTCATCTGGGATTTCCACGGAATCAATACCCACAAGCACAGAGTTCAACGGGAATTTCATGATTGGGCCTCGCTGTGTACTGGAGATTGTTCCAGATGTAAGTGCATTTACCATCGTTTGGTATGGCAAGACTTTAGACTCAGACCAGTGTGGTGGCTCGTAGCCAACCATGAAGAAGTTGTTGTCTCCGAGGTCAACGTAGGTTTTGCGTCTAGGAAGCAGTTTAGCATCTTCAGGGTTTGGTTCCATAGTGACAGTAATCTTGATTCCTTCTGACGTCTCTTTCGTGGCGGTTCTCTTGTCGAGGATGGTCTCCTTATACGAAACCATAACCTTACCCAAATCGATCTTGGCTTTCAGATCTTTGAGTCTATCACGAGCAATTTCGAGGTGTAGTTCACCCATTCCAGAAAGCAAAGTCTGACCACTCTCCTCATCAACAGTGACTTTCAAACTTGGGTCCTCTCTCAACAATATACTCAGGGCCTCATCCATTCCTCTCTTATCACCCGATGTCTTTGGCTCCAGAGAGATACTGAAGACGGGAGGCGGAACCACAATAGGATTAACGACAACACCCAGATCCTTACTGTTCAGCTTCTTCTTTTGCATGTGGAACAGAATAGTATCACCGGTTTTCAGCTTGTCACTTACAATGACACCAATGTTCCCCGCCTGGATCTCTGACACTTCTTCAGGGACGTTGGCGTGCATCACGAGCAACTTACCAATACGCACGGGTTCACCATTGATGTAGATGGTTGAGTTGGACTGCAGCTTACCAGAATATACACGGATGAATGTCATAACGCCTCTAATTGGATCCGTGATGACTTTGAAAGCCAAAGCAACGGCGAGCTTGTCGTTGTTGTTGACGATGTGTGTATCCTTCTTTAGTTCCAGCGTGGCGTTGTTGATGTCTGGGGTACGCTCCAATGGAGATGGTAAATAATAATTAACGGCATCCATCAACGGTTGAACACCAATGTTCTTGAAAGAGGCACCGCATAAGACAGGGACGGCAAAGTTTGCTAATGTGGATTTGCGGATAGCTTTTCGTAAGATGTCAGCAGGCACGGCCATGTAGTCTTCGGTTTCGAGAAACGAGTCCACAACTGCTTCGTCAATTTCACCGAGTGTCTCAACGAGTGACTCTCTGCACTTGGCCACCTCCTCCAGCTGCTCACCTTCAAGTTCCTTTACCTTGATGGAGTCGCCCTGGCCCCACTGCAGAACCTTCTTATCCACAACGTCCAAAACACCAACAAACTTACGTTCTCTTGTGCCGTCCACCTCTTCGAACAGAGGGACATTACACAGCAGTACACGAGTGCCCAGCTTGGCGATGACCTCCTTCACCGTTCTGCTGAAGCCTGCGCCTTCTCTGTCCATCTTGTTCACGAACACCAGCTTCGGGATCCCTGCGCTCTGCTTCCATACCTTCTCTGTCTGACCCTCAACACCAGCAACAGCATCCAGGATAGTCACAGCACCATCCAGAACTTTCAGCGATCTGATAACCTCGAAACTGAAGTCCGCATGCCCGGGTGTGTCGATGAGGTTAATTCTGTGGTTGTTCCAGGGCACGGTGATGGCAGCTGACTGGATGGTGATTCCTCTAGCTCTCTCCTGCGGCAGGTAGTCCGTCACAGTATCTCCCTGGTCGACATTGCCGATACGGGATGTGATCCCGGCATAGAAGAGGATACGCTCAGTCGTAGTTGTCTTACCAGCGTCGATATGGGCGATGATGCCGATGTTACGGATCTTGGACGGCGGCGTCTTCGAAGCAGCAGCGAGGTGTGCGCTTCTCGTGGAGAAACATCGTGCGAGATTCGGAACTCGCATCTCAGTGCTTGACGGCTCTTGACGTTTCACGGGCTCCTTTTGGGTCCCCTAAGCCACTTCAGAGTGATTTTCACTGGAGCCTGAGCCTGGGTAGTGGGTTTTTCACAGCTGGTTCTCCCCGCTAAAGAGGCTATAACGTGCGTTACACTCAGATTACGTCATAATGGCACGCCAAACCCACCCACGGCGGTGGAAAAAAGCTCTCCAAAGCCGGGCATCTTCCACTCCAACTGCTACAAAATAGCACTATAAATTGCACAAGCATCTCACATAATGCCAGACTTTGACATCAAAAAGACGTACCTGCAGTTTCTCGAGGAGGATGCGGAGATGACCATGCCGATTGCGGCGATCGAGTCGCTCCTCACGCTGCTGAAAGTGAAGCAGCCATCCACCTCTACGGAACTCATCACGCTGCTCCAGGACGCCACCCAGACTTTGAAACAGTCGATCCCGAACGCCATCTCCTTGTCTGCCGGATGTGACCTGTTCATGAGATTTGTGCTGCGAAACACGCACTTGTACCACGACTACGAGTCCTGTCGCCGCCACTTGGTCGAGAACGGACAGCTCTTCTTGGAGCGTTCCAAGGCATCGAGAGATAAGATTGCCGAGAATGGATTCAAGTTCATCACAGACGACGACATCGTGCTTGTGCACTCCTTCTCGAGAGCAGTGGGGACCATGCTTATCCACGCTGCTGACAAGAAGATCAGGTTCAGAGTTGTGGTCACGGAGGCCAGACCAACGTTCCAGGGTGAACAGATGGCCAAGCTGCTAAGGGAGAAAGGTGTTCCGGTGTCGTTGATTGTGGACTCTGCTGTGGGGTACGTGATACATAAAGTGGACAAGATCCTCGTTGGTGCTGAAGGTGTCGCTGAGAGTGGTGGTATCATCAACCACGTCGGAACGTACCAGATTGGTGTGCTGGCCAAGGCTGCCAGAAAGCCGCTATACGTCGTTGCAGAGTCTCACAAGTTCGTCAGAATGTTCCCATTGGCCCCAGACGACATCCCAACCGACCACGACCCACTGAACAACTTCAGTCTGAACGACGTGGACTCCTGTTCCAGCTCGCCGTTGATTGACTTCACGCCGCACGACTTCATCACCGCGTTGATTACAGATCTGGGTGTGTTGACTCCATCTGCTGTCTCCGAGGAGCTGATCAAGATGTGGTACGACTGAATTCATGCTACCGTGATCGAGAACAATACAAGAATAAAAAAACAATAGCAAAAAACGTAATATTAATATCTATAAGCCTTTTTAAATCGTTCAGTGCTTGTTCTCGTCAAGCTCGTCAATAGTTTTCTCCTTGTTCAACACCAACTTGATGTCTCTCAAGATGTCCTTGAAAGAGTCAAACTGTGCGAACGGGATCAGATCTCTTCTGCAAATGGTAACGAGATCTTTACCTCTCTTGGCGAAGAGCAGATCTGTCTCCTTAGCAGCACTGAGATCCGAGACACCATCTCCACAATAGAACAACACCTGTTGAGAATCCTCTGCACGGGCCTCTCTATACGGTCTAATGGCCCTTGATTTGTCGTGTCCAAACGACGTCTCGTCTCTGTATACGATCTCCCAAGACCCATCCTCATTCACCTTGGCGTCGTTCGCCACAATCTCGATCTTTTCAATCGCCTCCTCGCCAACGAGCTTCTGTAACAGGGCCTTGATCACGGGCTTCATACCACTGGAGACAACAATGACAGGGATGTCCTGCTCCTGAGCCCAGTGGAAAGTTTCGAGGAACCCTGGGTCCAAGTCCACGTGTTTCAGCAAGTATGCAATGCACTCATCGAGTGGGGTATTGATAGACTCCAACATTAGCGTGAAGGCCTCACGGAAAGACATGGTTCCGTTGAGGATGTGGTTGTTGAGCTCCAGGCGCTTCTCCACACCAAACCCTAGAGTCTCTGTAAGGTAGTCGTTGGAGTCTTGCAACGTGACTGTGCCGTCGAAATCTGTGAAGATGATGGCCTTCTTGGAGGCGTATTCAGTGACAAAGGACATGATCTGTAGCGGTGGGTATACACGGTAATGCGAGGAGGTAGGGTGGCTTTATCTGAGAACAGTGGGGGTTTCTTGTATGATCGTCGTGGGTCCTGTAAATCAAAACACAAGAGAACTGTCCAGTCAAATCGATTCCGAGTACTTGCTTTAGCAGATAAAGAATAACTGATTATAAATGACAACATGTGGTGACACTTCAAGTTCGAGAAATTGTTTCACGTGGACAGAATATAAAAAAAAAAAAACACACCGGTGATCGGAGGCCTTCGAAGCAACGACGTCATAGGACATTTGCGTTATTCTTGGGGATATTGACTACTGGGTATTGTGATATGATGCCTTAGAGCTTTCAATGCGTGTATGGGCCCCTTCGTGTATTAAAGTGGTGGTAATAAATGGATCTATGGGTTGATGAAATTGAAAGAAACTCAGATCACGTGATCCCTTGGAATTGGAATGTCAAAACTATACTAACAGGATATTTGATGTCTTCAAGGACGGGCGTGTGGCGTAGTTGGTAGCGCGTTCGCTTAGCATGCGAAAGGTCTCCGGTTCGACTCCGGACTCGTCCACTTTATTTTTTGCCTTTTTCAGCATTGAAACATCAGTACACCACAATCTTCCTAAATGATACATACAGTACTTGTCATAACTTGAGCGTTTTGACGTTCTCAGACCTTACAGAGAGCGAGATAGGAATATGCTCACTGGCTAGGTATACTACCATCTGATTAGAGAGTTCAAAATGGGCACTTATTTGGCTACTGGTCCGGCTTAAAGCCCTCAGCTACACTAAGCAACAGCAAGGGGGAGAGCTGAAGACGTTACAGAAGGTAAGCTGATCATATTACCTCAAGGCAGCACCATTTTGACATGGAAACTGGATACTTGAGAGCCAAAGGATGTCATATGCTTGAAGTTGTGGGAGAATAGCGGTGCAGGCTTGAATAATCAGTCGCTGTGCATTAAGCCTGAATGCCGTCACTTTGTCAGTCTGAACAACATCAGGGACTTTGCTCAATCAGTTACAGAATGGGGCTGTTTTAGCATCTTGTGATGCATGTGGCCAGAACTAAAGTTTTACACTGTATGATATGAGAGCCGAATGCGGGGCCCTTTTGACTCAATCCGCACAACCATCTCAATGAGAGCACCATCAACAGGGTACACCCATCGGCACAGACACCTGCTCACGATTCACATCACTGAGCGTGTTGGGTATACACTATATCTGCTGTGTGTGTGTGTGTGTATGTTAGGAAAGTCAACCCCAGTAAGGCCCAGTAAGACCCAGTAATGATATTGTGCCCTGAATGTAGTACTCTACGGTGATGACTGCCCGTTCGTGAAAGCGCACTGCTAGCGTGCTGATTAGACATCGAGCTCTAACCTTTTCATGGTATGTCATACAAGAACCAGGCTTAGTACAATCAACACAGACAGTGCCCTCTCATTCTGGTTCTATCAATTCATTTCGAAGAATGAAGCACACAGTTGCCCTAGTGAACTCCCCATGCGCGCCCGGTTGCAGCACGAAAAGCCAGCTGCTGCGACTAAACAAAGAACAACTGATAACTGGTTTTAGGTGTAGCTCGGTAGAAGGACTTTGCGATTTGACAGTGGTTGATGGGTAAATCGGTGATTGGTAACAGTCCTGCTGAGATGGCACACGCCATGCCCACGCACACGCCGCAGAAGAAGGTGGCTGATCCGCTAACACCTGTGACACAGTCAACAGCGGTATTCCCCACCACGGCCACCACTCCAATCTCACAGATCATTGGCAACTCGTACCCACGGAGACCTTCGCTCATTGATGCGAGGACCGCATGCTCATCGTCGTCGTCGCTCTATGAGCTCAACTTCAGCGCAAGCAACCTCGCTGGTGTACCGGCCGACCAAGCCACGGAGACGTTGCACCACAGCTCCTCGATCCTACATTCCAGCACTGACGACGACGACTCGGACACAGACGTGGACAGTGATACGATGTCCAGATACACACGGCATGCCACCAGCAATACTGATCCGCTGTTCAAAAGCGACTGGTCGGAGATTACGGGCACACACTCGCCCACCTTCAACCCCAGCATCAACAGCAACAACCCTCATACATACGCCAAGTCCAAAGACGAAAACTACTTTTCACAGCTTCACCACGTGGATGCCAGTACGCCGATATTCAAGAGGCTGGTTAGTAGGAACGCACTGAAGCCGCAGCTGAAGGCATTCCGAAGAATCTCGACGGATCTACAACACGAGAGAGTCCCATTGGAGAATGAAATCAACCACGAGAAGTTGGTCCTTTTGAATTTGAAAGACGAGGAGGAGATCATGTTACCCCACCATTTCATCCATCGTGAACCAAGCCCTGGACCAAGGGATGTAATGGCGTCTACATCAGATAGTTCAGATCCGACATCTTCAGTTTCAAAATTCGACATTATCAAGAGGGCCAACGAGTCCTGGAACCAGAAGAAACATGCCTTCTTACATCGACAAAGCACAACCAGATCTAGCTCAGAAACCGGCTCAGATCACACAAATACAACTTCTCTGAAACATGAGCGGAACGAGGAGGATCAAGAGAGACTAGTGAGGAAGAGATCAAGCTTTGATAGTGATGCAGAGAGCGGAATGTTCGACAACTTCAGGAACATGGCCAAGAGAAGAGCAGTATCCACGTCACCAATAAGCACGGGACTTTTGAGAAGAGGAAGCATCAAACTGGTCACCATGGCCTCAGATGATCTGGAGAAGATGTCGCTTAAGAATGAAGAGAAGATGTGAAGCTGTGAGATTGATGGCGTACGTCAAAGAGCGCGCGAGTTTTGCCAACAAATACCCTTCAACACACAACATACTAATGATCCTAATGATACTACAAATAATGATAGCAAAAAACGTGTAATTGCTAGAGAGTTGCGCCCCATAGATCGATGGCCTTAACCGTCGCTTACATAATCGATGTCACAAAACATCCAAACACCACAAACTCTCTCTGCCTCTATGAAAAAGAAACCTTTGGAACCAATGAGAATTCGCACCATTCAAACAGCTTTAAAGGTCCATTTGACACAGCACAAAACTCCGTATTGAAACACTTCAGAAGATGTCCACTAGACAAGCTGCCCTCAGAGCATACAGAAGAGCACTCAAGGCCACACACACCGCCTTCCAAGGTACGTTTTCCGTTGGATTCGTCTCTGAAGGAACCTCATTGATTACTAACACCAACGAAAGGCGACATCCCAGTGCTCACTGCTGCTAGAGCTGAGATCAAGAAGGGATACCGCCAGCCCGACGAGACCAAGACCGTCCAGGAGAGAATCGCACACATGAACGAGGTGTCGACTTTTTTATTGTCCAACATCGTTCAGGGGAGAAAGACACCGGAGGGCAAGTACAGACTCAACATCCACGAACACACAGAACTCGGTGACAACGACACCATCAAGAAGCCAAGAAAGCCAACAATGGCAGCAGGCCCAGGTGCCTGCTGCGGTGGTGGTCAGAAGGTGTTGAAGCAGAGACCAAGTGTTTGATACACTCTCCGGGCCGCATGCCTTGTGTTTAACGTTATGAAATTTGTTTGATGATCCCCTCTTATGTTCGTTCTGGTTCCGTTGGCGATGGAAATTAACCATCGTTATTGTACATACCCCCTATATCATATTGAAGAATCTGGAAGGAAGATATTTGCTTTTAATGGCTAATGAATAATGACGTAGATAATATTGATGGTTGCCCATCAAACCCATCCGTGAATATCGCGCGCCTGAATGACGTTAGACACCAGACATCGCTGGTATAAGAACCATCTCCATGAATCTATTTGGCCAGCAAGCCCCCTATCCTCCACTAACTAGGACCCCAAAGAGCACATCAAGAATGGCTGACCGTGACATCAAAATATCCAAAGCCCTCAGTTACCTCCTCCGCCACGGTGCAGAGAAGGAAAAGCTTCACATAGACTCGGCAGGGTACATCAAAGCCACTGAGATCCTCAACAACAACCGTCTTAAAACCCACCATACCACTCTCGAAGACTTGCACAGAGTTGTGGAGACGAACAACAAGAAGCGATTCCACTTGGACAACAAAGACGACGGTCTCTACATCTGTGCCACGCAAGGACACTCGCTGAAAACTGTTGGTGACGATGCCTTACAACTCTTGCAACCCGATGAGTACCCTGACAAATTGATACACGGAACAACAATGAAGAACCTGAAACTGATAATGGAGAGTGGTGGGCTGTCCAGAATGAACAGAAATCACATCCACTTCACAAGTCTGCTGAAAGACGACGGTTCGGAGGTGTCCGGCCTGAGAAGTTTCACAAAGGTCTTGATATACGTGGATGTCGGGATGTTGAAACAGCATAACGAGCAAAAGGTGTACAAATCATTGAACAACGTGTACTTGTTGCCAGGTGATGACAAGGGTATGCTACCTAAGGAGTTCTTTGACAAGATAGTGAACAGGGAAACTGGAGAACCACTCCCGTTCTACGACAACGATTGTATAAACTGACTTGATCACAGATATAATTTTCATTAGCATTATAAGTTTATAAACGTCGTCTCCATGTGTGTATGTAGCAGTAGAAATCAACTGTCATGTCTAGGTCTGGTCTTCCATTCAAGCAAAGAAGCAAGTCCTTCTGGTGCGCATGCCTTTTGAAGGAACTCGTGTTGCAGTAACTCATCGGTAGATGCTCTGTACTTGATATCGACACACAGACAGATACTCAAGAACTTTTTGATGGACAACGACAACTTCTCTGGATTTTTAAGCTTTGGTGTACCATTAGTGGCAATCAAGAACAACGCCTTCAGTGGTTCCTCATTCAAATAAGGTGGTTCACCTTCAATCATCTCAATGGTCATGATACCTAAAGACCAAACATCAACTTTTTCATCGTATGCCTTGGTCTTGACAACTTCCGGAGCCATCCAATATGGAGTACCAACCATCGTTACTCTTTTACTCTTCTGCGAACTGAGCTTAGCACAGAATCCGAAGTCTGTGATCTTGACATTGCCCTTGAGGTCCAACAACACGTTATCGGACTTGATATCTCTATGGATGATGTGCTTATTGTGCAAGAACTTCAAACCCTTGGTTGTTTCACGGCAAATAGCAGCGATCTGATCCTCCGCCAAACAGCAGTCGTTGTTGTCAATGACATCGGTTAAACAACCACCTTCCATGAACTCCATAACGACCCACAGGTCAGTACCGTTCAAGAAGGCCTCGAGGAAGTTAACAATGTTCTTATGCTGGGAATCCTTCATAACCAGAATCTCATTAACGATCAACTCCTTCTTAGGTTGCAAGTTCAAATCCATCTGCTTGATGGCAACCTTCAAACCACCCCTTTTCAATGACTTGGCCAAGTAAACTGTACCACTGGCACCTTGACCAGCCTTCTCAACCATTTGGAAGTATGGCTAAGGGTCAACATTACGTGTCACTGCACGCAAGTTCTTCATCGATTGTTGTTCGTTCAACTCTGCAAGACGGCGCTCTTCGTTCTTCTGCTTCTGGGTCTTGCCATTTTTATCAACCTTGTGAGATGGAGGTTGAGGTGTCTTTGTAGGTGTATTGTCTAGTGCAGCCTGAGCAGCAGCCTGAGCAGCAGCATGCGCAGCGGATTTTGTTGGTGAGGTTGGCGTGTTTGGTTTTGGTGGAGCTGGTCTGTAGTTTTGATGATGTTGTGGTTGAAGAGGTTTGATTGGTTGGTATGCATGCTGTGGTGGAGGTGGTCTTTGTGGTGGTACTCTTTGAGCTTGTTGGGATGATTGAGACGGAGGTGGTCTTGGGGCCTGACGAGTAGGCTGTAGATCAAGTCTCTTCTTACCATTTGATGGAGAGTCAATAGGCGAGTTTTCAGCAGATTGGTCAAAGTATGGGTTGGCCATCACGGTAGACCCAGATGGTGTAGTGTAATTGGTTTGAATCTTGAGGTTTGGATTCAATTTGGAGCCACCAAGAGGCGTTGAAGTTATACCTTTGGCCTCCTCGTTCAGCCTTAGGTTTGAGGTTGAGTGAATCAGTGTTGGGGCTCCAGCCTTAGGCGGAGGAGGCGCTCTTCTCATTGGGATCAAGTCGGCATTTGGTTGTTCAACAGATGGCAACGAAGCAGTGTCCACAGCAAGTCTCTCGGGGCTCTTCCGTACGTCAGACTGTCCGGCTGAGCTTTGTGTAGAATAGTATGGAGAAACCTTGGGAGGTGATTCACGTCTTTGTGGGGTGTATGGTTTGGAAAGATCAGTCAAGAGTCGCGTGGAGCCAGTCTCACGGTCGGCACTTGAAGCAGATGAGTATGAGGAAGTGGAGTCATCCGATTTCTTAGATCTGTGGTAATGTTGCGTCACCTCAGTACTGAGCGGAGATGTGGATGATTGAGAACCCGTAGAGGCTGTTCCTGGTGAATTTGAATCGTCCTGATTCTGTTGATCCTGGTAAAACTCCAACACCTCAATGACAGCCACTGGATCCTTCGTCCAGTCCTCGTTTGTGATCTTGGAATGTTGCAATAGTCGTTTCCAGTTCTCTGGAAGTCCAGTGAAGTTACCACTTGTTGGATCAAATCCGACGTGGACCTTATGTGTGAAGTTTGTTGGGCTCGAGACTGTTCCTGTGAGTGGGCACTTGGCAAAGACGGCATCGAGCCAGCCATAGAGGTCGTTCAGTGTTTTGAGAGAGATGAAGAGGGACTTTTTACCACCAGAACTTCTTATCAGCTCGAAGCAGTATGGTCTCAGTTGCACTCTGGACAGGTTGACGATAGATGTCAAGCCAATCTTGAGCCAGATTTCGTCCTTGGCGTCAGACTTGTAAAATATCAGGTTGGAGTCGTTGAGCACGAGATATCTCTTAGGCCATCTGAAAGACATGATACCTTCATCTTTCACTTGGACCCAGCCCTGGCGTCTTATCTGCTTGCTGGCGCTCAAAGACATGGATGTGGGGTGCGATATGAGGCCTGGAGTGACGGGTGGCTTGGGAGCAGGTCCGAGGTTGGAGAAGTCGCCTTCCTTGTACACTGAAGCGGAAGCTGAAAGAGACATTGGATGGGAGTAAAGGTGTGACAGGGGGTGTTCAAGTAGTTGTATGAACGGAGGAATGTGTAAAAGCCAGATGGGAAATATGCCAGCTAGTCTGAACCTTGAGAAGATTGTGCTGTGTTACCTTGCGGAATGCTGGAATGTTGCAAGGGGAGAGATAGCGATGAGGTGGCGTCTATCAGCTGAGGCAATGGGGCGCTTAAAATTGTGCAAAGGGCGGATGATAGAGCAGAGTGGAAAAGAGCAACTGTTGGCCAATCTACCTTCTCTAGCCTTCTTGTGCGCTGGTGTTTGACGCTCGTAGCTGAGTTGTGGAGCTGGGTGAAACGATTCGTTGTAGCGCGGCAAACCTCAAGTGGGAAGGTGCTGATTTCGAGATGGGGCGAGCGTGTCTGTAGTTGGCTGTAGCTAATGATCCAGTACGCCTGAGCAGCTTTCCAGTACTTGTCGTTGACGAGGAGAAGTAGTGGTGATCTTAACAACTTTCAAAGGCCACAGAGAGAAAAAAAAGACGCTCATGGCGCTGTCCAATGCTCAAAACATAAATGTCGTGAAGAGGAGCGTTCGTGTGCCACTCGCTAGTTTGGAAGGAGCGCGTTCTGCTGCCCCAACAGGAGAAAACGCGGTAAGCGCCACACGTTCCTGAGCACGGAAATTCCCTGCCATTTGCTATTTTTGAGGCTGTTTGAAGTGGCAATTTGTCGAGCTCGAGTGGGATTGGACTACTGGATGAAGACGAGAGAGGTTGGGTTATTTGTTAGCGCTACAAAGTGAGCTGGGGGGTTTCAGGCCACGTACTGACCCATTTTGGTGCCCACAAACGCGTGGCCCTGCTCACCCTTCTGCCCGCTGTTCACGCGTTCAATTACCACGCGCCCAATTATCACTGGCGTATAGATGCAGCATGGAGACACACAAGGCCACAGCCCTTCAGATACGAAAATAGGGAGCAGTGTATATACCGGTAGTTAGCAGAAAAATAGTTCATTGTTTTTATATGGCTGACGGAAGAAGAGCTCAAGCCTCTGTGTCAGTAGGATCAATGTCAGATTCATCGTCAACGTCCTCCTCGGTGATCTCGGCCCAGTAGCTGTAAGCCAGCACGACAAAACCCACAACAACACACAAATCACCCACGAGTTGGCCAATCGACACCTTGGTACCGAACAATATGAACTCGAACAAACCTACAAACAAGATAGTGACAAGTGACGACACAGAGGACAGCACTGGTGAGGTAAGTGACATCAGCGAAAGGAACGACAGCGAGAACATCAAGTTACACAGCACAGACATCCCTATGATAAACCAGGAATAGAGCGATGTAATCATGTGGAATTTGGACCATCCAAACACATGCGCTGCCAAGATCAGTAGCCATCCAAATGAGAGCGTAGTTAGCCCGATCAAGCTTGCACAGTAATTGGAAAACGCCACAAGTCTTCTTGACGAGACGCTGTTGGCAGGAGGACACACGAGTTTTTTGTACAACACCTCGTACAATCCATACATGATTGCACCAATGGCAATGATCATATCACCAGCAACTCTATGTGGGAACTCCCCTGAGGTGGAAGAGTCGTCTCCACCATATGCAACGAAGAAAACACCAGCGATGGCAAGGACAACGGCACTTAGTTTGACATACGTGAATCTTTCGTGCAGGATAGGGATGGCAAACAGCAGTGCGGTGAATGCCGAACAGTTGTATATGGCAGTGATGTCAGAAGCTGGTGCCATTGCCATTGCGATGTACCAAGTAACACCAGCCAAGTTCAAGATTACAGCCAGGATGGCTATTTTGCGGATGATGCTGATCATTGACGCACCAGTGATGAACTCCTTGATGGTGTGTGGAAGCTCGAAATCATGACTATAGTGCTCATTGATGATGATACCGGATGTCTTGTAGATGTTCTTATGCTGGTTGCGCAGACTGTCCTGCATATTTTTCTTCATGAACGATCTATCCAGAGGAGAGTACCCATGTTTTCTTGATCTTCTTAGGTGCTTGTAAATAGCAATGGCAATGACCTGGATGGGCCAGATGAACAACCAGGATGAATGCGTGAGCACCAGTAAAAGGTATGGTTGGTCAAAGTCTAGCGAGTTGTACAGATACGCCGTGAGCTCCGTCTGTGCAACGAATGTGAACAGTGAGATGACGAACAGGGCAATCACTGCAATCAGTTTTGTGGACGATTTCTCCATGTGTCCTGCATTCTTCTGAGCTCTGACGGAAGAGCGGATGTTGTTGGCTGTGTTGTTATCGTCCAGCGATAGCGAGGCACGGCGAGATTCACCAGCACTGGAAAGCCTGGTGTACTCGGTTTGTGGTGAGGCCAAGGGCACGGTGGATGGCAGGGCGGACATATTCTTTAAGATGATGTGGTTGTATGTATATGAACGCTCGGTGATGGATGGTGAAAGATTGAATGCTCAGAGACAGACTGAAACTAGCAGCCGGGAGCGATAACGACGGTAAATGAGTGTTTGAGCAAGGAGCCCTGTAGGGATGACGGGCCTTTCAAAACTGAGACCTTACAATGAATCGCTTGTACTGTGATCAATAAACAAGACAGATTTGACGTGTAACGTCGACTGTTTTTCAGTTGTGTGGTGCTGTACAAAAGTTCCCGCATTTTCAATAGATTTGTTCATCCCGCTACGTCATTTTGCTGCGCGGTGGGCGGTCTAGGGTGGTCTAGCTATCAGACTGGAAAATCTCACGCGTCTCGACTCTTGGACTAGCGTGCGGAGCACGGACTGAAGATGGCACCTTCAACTGTGTAGGTGGTAATTAAACCGGCAGGTAGCTATCCGTGTAGACACCATTGAGCCACTAACCAACGATTTGTGCTCGTTATGATGGTGTCATAGAACCAACGAGCTTGTCTGCGATCTTCCCGGGCGTAGATCGGCACCTGGGGGCTAGTTCACGATCAGCACATAGCAGGCCACTATTGACAACTCCAGCACTGAGGGGTAATTCCTTGAACGTTTTTTGATCGTCAAGTTTCCAAGGTGACCCACAGCTTCGATAGTGGCTATTATACACTCCAAAGGGTGGGATTATTGCATACTCCATGAGGATCCTCAGCAAGGTCATCACCACGATCAACCACCGTGAATCCCCGGCTCCGGACTTGAGTGGTGGCGCAAAATATGGCACCCCTCAAGCAAACAAAGCTGGGAGCTGATTCCTCGCAGACAGCACACGGACATAACAGGCCCCTGAGGCCATCGAAACCCTATCGCAAACCCCGATAAAGAATACCCTGTATCTTGACGTTGTTGTAGCTGTAAACCATGACAGACGTTTCTTTTTCGTTGCTGCCACATACAAGCGCTCCACCGGAGAAGGCACAGATCTACGCCGCAAATGAATACGCAAGAGGCCCCGAACTCTGACCAGAGGCCCAGCTGCTCAAAGCTCACGCACCATCTCGGGCTGTGCACCTGCCCTCGAGCAATTAACCGCAATTGCACATTCAAACGTAGTCAGCAAAAAGTGTCTCTGTCCGTAGGCTGGTGGAGACCCGCAGCCGGGTAGCGTCTCGCGCGCGTAGGCCGGTGGCGCTCATATGTCCCCGCCTGCTGATCGTGGTGAGTCGGCTGGCCAGTGGCGTTCGGTGCGATTTTGGGCAACAGAAGAAATGTACATTAGTAACCTCAGTGAGAAAAGGCTCCACGTCAAGCACAGCGCTCCACATCAACCAGGCAAGAAAAGGCTTCTTCATACACCAGTACAGCTACTTGTCCCACTACCATACCCACTAGCTTTTTCTGTTACTCTGGCGCCTTATCCGCTGGCTCGGTTTTCTTAGTACTTGACGCCGCTTATATCTTCCTCATCTAGTGACACAACACCCACCACACGCAAGGTTCACCACTCACCATGCGGGACTCCAACTACAAGAGCGTGTCTCTCAACAAGGCCGCTGTCTCCATCACCACCAACCTCTACGACAGACGCGCACTCGACGCCACGTGCGATAGGCCGCTCGTCAACTCACTGAACCATCTCACGTTTCTAACGTCATCATCGGCCAAGGTGCGTGAGACACTCGCCATGGATGGAGGCCTCGAGCGACTCGTATTCATCCTCCATGAGTGCTACAAGGACCCCAAGCAGAGGCTCCCGAGGGGCAAAGACGGCCACAAGAGCATTGCTGAAGAGAAGCAGGATGCCTTGATCGCATGGAAATGGACACTCGCCTTCCAGTGTCTCGTGCTCATCGGCACAAGAGGCACAGAGAAGATCCGTGAGCGTGTTGTACAAGCGGGTGTCATCCCCATCATTGCCACTGTGCTGGACAACTATCTGCTGGCCAGCAGGAACTTTGACAACGCCACCGACTCGCCGCTTGCTGAAAGCTTCGTCACAATGGTCTAGAGTCAGATCGCCAAAGACCACAGCAACCACACCACCAGGCCAAGCTCTCCTTCCATTACACCCACAATCGATCTTGAAAGCATCGGTGAGGAGGACCAGAGCGCACTCATAGCGTCATATCTACGTGCTGACTCCGAACTCCTACGCCACCTTGATTCAAGCACAGCAACCACATCTACAGCCGTATCGCTCATTTCACAGGATGATAACGATGGTCTCACAGGAATTACTGAATTAAGTGTCCAGCAAAACTTGCACGACATCAACAACACCATCACATCACCGAGATTCTTCCTTCATGGCGTACTGATTCCTAAGGAGGATGACGTCGTCTGGTCATTGCAACTTCTGGCATTCATATCCAAGTACTCGTGCTTGAAGAAGCACTTACAAGAGACACATTTGGTTGAGCATCTCTCACTCAGAGCGTTGTTGAAAGGTAACACCTGCAGTCCTGAACTTAAAGCGCCAGGACTGGAAACCGATGATGTTGACAACGAAGGTGAAGTTGACCTCATATCAAATTTCTCATCAGATGAGAGCGAACAGACGTCTCATACACAGACTCTTTTACATTCACAAGGACGTCCCACATCATCATCGCAGAGATTCATCCACTCGCAAACACCCCAGTCATCACAAATACTTCCTCATACACAACCAAGCACAGCAGCTACCAATTCTGCCGGTACATCTGCTGATGTCATGATTAAACTTACTAACAATATATCTACGGAGGAACTTCAACAGCAACAGCAAGGTCCTGGGAAGTCAGCAGAACTTCCTGACCTGAATGCCAACATGATCTCCAACGCACCACTGACCTCGCCATCTCTTTCGACTCAGAGCTCCAAGAGCAAATGCTGCCTCAGCAAATCGCTCCTTCAATCACTAATGAAGTTTGAGAATTGTTGCTCGAACGGGGCTCAGAGTCGTGAGGAGAAGACGTGTTCTTTGATTGAGTTGACGACGAGACTCAACAGGTATTACTCTGATTGCTATGTGATGAACAAAATACGTAAGATCAAAGAATCACACGCTGAGCGTGCAGAATATTTGAAGAAGTGGAACTATGAGACCTACTTCCAAACACACAACGCTGATGATGACCTGGATCCTAACTACACCATCAAGTTCAAGTGCAACGTTTTCCCACTGGTTGAGAAGTTCACTGTGAAGAGTGCCAACTCCACTGATATGTGTTATTGGTCCGGTGTCATCATGAGAAACTCGTGTCGTAAGGCTGAGAGTGGAGTGAGACAATGTGCTCATTTCGATTGTGGATTGTGGGAGAAGTTTCCTAGGCAGTTTGCCAAATGCAGAAGGTGTAAAAGAACGAAGTACTGTTCCAAGGATTGTCAGTTGAAGGCATGGGGGTACCATAAGCACTGGTGCTTGGATTCCTCCTGCGGTAGCAATAGTGGGTCAAGAGATCACCACGCAGCCAATCATGATTTAACACACGCCGGTGTCAACACCCCAGTTAATGCAACACCCGACGTTGTGGAGTTGGCTCAGCCAGGTGAGACCCCAACAGACCGCCTACCAGACATTCAGTGACACTGTGCTGTTTTCGTCTTGGAAGTGTTATCTTATGATCGACGATGTTATGTTTAATGCGCTGTTAATTTGATTCATATTATATTCGCAGAACACTACTCGGTTTTCCGTATAGTTTAGTGCTTCAAGGCCTCCCACCAGGCATCCCGTGAACGATGTTCTGTTGACAAGTATATTGATAGCAACTGGCTGGCTGGGTAATCACTCTACAGCATTTGAAGATGTAGTAGATGTGGTTATACACTGCAAAATCGGGATCTGTACTAGTTCTCGAATTGTGTACGCTTGATCTCGACGCCGAAGTAGAAGCATCGCATAAGGAAGGGCAGTGGCGTCATTGGTACTTCGTTCTCGCAAAAGTGTGAAACTCTGGGGAACTTTAGATTCGAGTTCTGATTAATTCATTGTACGTTCAAGGCAAGCGTTATTGAATGGGTTGAGGACAGCTTACTTGAAGCATGGTGACAGGCTACACCCGTGCGTCCTGCTGATCACTGATTGTACAAAGTATATTTCCTTTCTGAGTCTCGCTGCTGTACTGAACTTGAACAGTGCCTGAGCCGTTCTTGGAAGTCGCTATTTAGTGAATACTGAAGTACAGATCACCGGGTGTATCCCTAATAATCTGTTAACGCTTTGTGAATGCTTGTACTTATGCCCCAGAAATCAATTTTATCGAAAACTCATCTATGTCTTCAGGTCGACAAATTAAGCAGCAAGGTAATCATTCTCAATCTTACTCATCAACTTCATCGTTTGCTCCATGAATGTCAGCGTGAGCACAGTGTGTGGGGCAATTCTCAGCAGCTGAGCACCGAAACCCTTGTACAGGGCACCTGCTCCCTCAGTTCTCACAGTCTTCACAAAACAGTCGATTGGACCAGAGTAGTGAGAGTGACCCTTCTGGTTGTACATTCTTGTCAAAACGACATCACCCGGGTTCATAACAACACCAACACCAATACCAGCACACACCGAAGATGTCAAATGCAGAGCTGGGCCGTCTTCGATGATCTTGTGACGCTGAAGGAAATGCTTGACGTAGTTGTAAATTGGGAGTTGTACAGCGGATCCCATACCAGTACGGATGATGGCAGCATCGACACCACGGAACAAGCCGAGGAATCCGTCTTTCTTGACAATCTGTACCAGTCCATCCAATGTGTTCTTGTAATGGGTTTGGTCTCCGACTGCAGGGCCGGTAGCAGTGTACGACTGCATTCTTGTCTTGATCAGGAACAGAGGGGAACCGACAACGGCACCGGCAATACCCGAGACGGCACCGGAGACGACGTTCACTGGGACACTCTGGATGCTCTGTGAGTCCTCAACGTTTGGGAAGACGATCGAGTTGACAGTGGTACGCACAGGCTCATAAAGACCGAGACGACAGCCGTTGAGTCCAATCTGGTAGATGTACGCACACGAGAGACCCTTCTGCAGGCCCCTGATTCCTTCGTTCTTGTACGTGAGAACCAAAGCCTGGCCCGGGTTCTTGTACACGCGTTCGGCAGAGGCACTGAGCTCACCTTGGAGTTGCATACGGGTCTTGACGAGCTCAATTGGGTTGGTGAAGGTGACGGCTCCACACGCCGCGAGACCTCCAGCGATGAACCCACCGAGCGTGGACACCTGCTGAGAAGCGGATTTGGCCTGTTTGGAGTCAGACATTTGTGTGACTGGGTGTGTTTGTATGTGGTGACTGAGTGGAGGGGTGGGAAGTGGGGTACACAAACTCAACGGCCGTTCATATAAGAGATAACCGGGGCCATATGGTGGATGTTATATCGCTTTTTCGTGTTTCGGTTGACTCAGATCGGTGGTCGGCAGCCGTCTCCGAAACCGGCACTTGGGAGCGATCCTATATGAAAAGGTGTACGGATGTCTACACGGTATAGAGCGCCATCAGTTGGTGTTGCATCTACACTTAATATTAGTTGTTCGGATCTGGGTGTTTTGTGAAAGTTCAGGTGAGTCAGATGTCGAAACGCTGGTGACTGGTGATGTCTGTTATATTGGTTGTTGCATATTCATTACACTCGAGTCACTGCTTCTCCTCAGCTCCAGTAGTAGTTGTAGCAGCAGCAGCAGCAGCAGCAGCCTCTTCGTTCTTCTGCATTTGAGCAGCAATCTCGAAGTCCTCCTTGTCACCAATTAGCTTTCTTGGTGGCAGCACGGTGTTGAAAGCGGTTCTCCAGTCCTTGACCTCAACCCACTTCAGCATCAACTCTACGACGTGGGTAGTGGTGAGGACTCTTCTTCCACTTAGCTTGATGTATTCGTCGATTGGCAATCTCTTGGTGACCAGTCCCATCTTCTCAGCCTTGTCTTTACACAGGTTCTTGTAACGGCCCTTGTCAACAATACCACCAATGACGTAGGTCATGCCTGGCTCCAATGTGTCCAACACCTCGGTAGAGTCAGACGACAGGTAGATACACTGCTCCTTGTTTTCTGGAACAAACTCTTCTTCCTGGAATTTGACATGGTCCCAGCTTCCCCAGTTGGTGTCCTTCAATGTGTCCTCAAACCTCTGCTTCAACAACTTGTTGAAACTCGTCACTGTGATTTCAGCAGTGTGCTGGGCAAATCTGTTGGCGCTGTAGGATCTGGTAATCTGCGTACTCAGCGAGATTCTCTCCTTCTCAGTCATCAAATCGTCAAAGTCACAGTCAATGATGAACTTGAGCCCACTATCGCTCTGGTCCTCTGGTACTCTCTGCTTACGTCTCTGCAAGAGTTCTTGTGGGATCTCCTCGCCCTTTTCAGCGTACTCTTGGATCTTAGCACGACGGTTATCCCTTGCTTGTTTACGCTTCTCCTTACGTTTCTCCTGGAACTCAGATTTGCGCTCCTTGAATCTCTCGGATTTCTGAAGCTTCTTCCACGCAGACTTGGACATGCCCTCTGGGATAACTGGCTTCTGATGATGTTGTGGCTGCTGGCTGTTGGTCTCAGCCACTGGTGCTGTAGGCTCGGCTGCTACCTGGCTATCAACCCCCACTGTTGCTTTCTGTTCTTCAGATGACATAATGCCGCACTTTGACTTCTTCGCAGCTTTAAGCGGGAGATGAGCTGAACATGGAGACACCAAAGAGACGTTTCCAATTTTCCTCCCATCGGCTGAACTGGACGGGAAATTTTACACCGTAAGTGGCTATAACTTGTGGTACCAGTTGATTGGGTAAGCACAACCCACGCGAACTCGTTCGATGTTGGCCTCGATCCAGCTGTACTTAAATGTAAGCTATTCAATTACAATCGTAGATGCTATTAGTGCTACTTGGTGCAAGTTGGTATAAATGGATTATTTATGGATCCATGGGGTAAGCCGGCAAAGAGCCAGCTCAAGTACCGAAGTACTTTTCATCAACAAACCTCTTTCTGAACCACAGCTCCTCCTCCATCTTCTCTGTTGATCCAATCTGTCCCACAACGACATTAACACCTTCAAATGCCCTTAGAACCCTTGAAAGTCCAATTTCCATCGCCATGTAGCACACGACGGTGATGTTCTGCGGCTTCACACCGTGGTCCTGCAGCACTTGCAGTGCCATGATGACAGCAGCTCCCGTGATGATCTGCGCATCCATCAACAACACTTTGACACCATCATTGGCAATCTTAGGTGGTAGTGACTCTGTGTGAAGCTGTGGCTCGCCAGTCTTGGAGTCAGACTGGATTAGTAGCTTTCCTACTGCAATCTCAGGGATAGTCTTTCGGAGTGAATGCATGAAACAGTCACCGGATCTGATGATGTTCACTGCAATGACTTCTGAAGATGGTTTCACGGTCTTGAGAGATGCTAGTGGGGTCTGGATGGTGACTTCTGTGTAATCTATCAGTTCCAGTGCAGTGTTGATCATAGTGGTGGCGATACGATCGAAATAGAAGATGAAGTCATCACGAGACGTGTGCTTGCTGAGCAAGATTGAGTAGATACCTTTGCTTTGGTTGGTCATTGGTAAAGTTGTCAACTTTGGATGTGTTTGCAAGTCAAGCTTTCCACTGAGTTGTTCTAGCTTCTCCAAATGCTGCTTGGACTTCAAACCCAGCTGCTTCTTGATGTGCTTGATCAGCATGTCGATGGCGACCACATTCTCCGAGCCTTTAGGCAAGATCAAGTCCGCGTGCTTCATCGTTGGTTTGATGTATCTATCAGCATTTGGTTTGACATACGTCTGCCACTGATCGATGGCTCCCTTAAGATCTCTGCCTCTGTGGACGATATCTCTGTTCAGTCTGCGTGCGAGACACACATCCAAGTCTGTGTCAACGTAAATCATCATGTGCATCAACCCTCTCAGCTTCTCGTGATGCAAAGCGTACAAACCTTCAATAACAATCACATTAGCGCCATAAATGGTCAAGCTGCGATCTGTTCTGTCGTGGTCAGCAAACGAGTAGATTGGGATCATTGTCTTCTTACCTTCCGTCAAAGACTTGACACAATCATAGCAGTAGTCCAAGTCCACAGCATCAGGTGTGTCAAAGTCCCACTGACTGTTGAATGCCAACTGTCTTTCAGCCTGGGTAAGTGGTTTGTAGAAGTTGTCCAAGGACAGGAGGATCGTCCATGGGGTGTTGATCTCCTGGATGATCCTGGAGGCAACAGAGGTCTTACCGGACCCTGATGGACCAGCTACTCCGATGATGTAGGGTTCAGTCCATGGTGGGGAATAGAGCTGATCTGTAGAGTTGTGGTTGTGTGGAGCTGGGGAAGGAGGGAAGAATGAGGTCTGATCCTTTGGCGCAATTCTGGAGCCGTTGCGTTCCAGTCTCGCGGACTTCGGTAGCGAGCTAGTCATTTCTGAGAGGTTCAACGGACTGTCCTTGTGAGTGAGATGGTCACCTATCACAAACCAACAGTGAACGTGACCTTACGGTCCTTGCAAGTCTCAAATGCCCTGCTACGATGAGTTTTTTTACCCCCGACGGTGTTACAGCAGCAAAGCCCGATTCGATTAGTCAGAAATTATGTCAGCCGAATAAAGACATGTCAAATTTGAACTCATAGGGCATAAACAAAACCTTTGTTTGCCCATCAGAATTGGTTTCAGCTACGAATTGGAAGGTGTAGAATTAGGATGTCAGACCAGCAAAGATAGAAGGACAGTGACCGATGGGGCTCCGAGTCCGAGGAGTCCGACGTTGAGCTCTCAGTGGAGCAGGAGGAGGAAGTACGAGATGTAGCTGAAGAAACCTCTACTCTGGAAACACAGCCCAATGATGTTCCAACGACGGCCAATGACACAGAGATCACAGAGCTTCGTGAGATTGCCAGAGAGAAATACCTCGATAAGCGAGAACAGGAGAAATACCTTCTTTTGCAGCAGGAAATTGCATCTTTTGAGCAGGACATCGACAAGTATGGCTGGGACCAATTGACACGCAGAGAACAAGAAGAGTACCAGCACAAGTCACAAGTGCTACAACTGATGCGTGAGAAGCGTGGTCTGGACCAGGAGCCGCAGTATGCACTTCCTGAGGACTATTCAAGAGATAAGAAGAGGAAAGAATCGGCTTTGTTTGCCAAGTACAGCGAGGAGGGCAAGCAGTTGACCGAGCAGCAGCAGTGGGAGGAACAACAAACCAAGAAGGTAAAAATGGCACACCCTGACGATATTGTTGCACCTGGGGCCGATGAGTATGAATATGTGTTTGATGACACGCAGAATATCGAGTTCATTGCTGACGCAGCGGGGGACGAGGACGAGGATGTGGAGAAGAGACGGTTTGAAAAGCTTGTGGACGAAGAGGAAAAACGCATCAAAAGCATGGACGAAGTGAGGAGATCACTACCAGTGTACCAATACAGAAGCCAGTTACTGGAAGCCATCAGAGAGCACCAGGTATTGATCATTGTTGGTGAAACCGGCTCTGGTAAGACAACGCAGCTGCCTCAGTACCTGTATGAGGACGGTTATACCAAAGGTGGGATGAAAGTTGGATGTACACAGCCCCGTCGTGTCGCAGCTACGAGTGTTGCCTCGCGTGTTGCTGACGAGATGGGTGTACGACTGGGTCAGGAAGTTGGGTACGCCGTGAGATTCGATGACAAGTCGTGTGAGAAGACCGTGTTGAAGTACATGACGGATGGTATGCTGCTACGAGAGTTCATGACGGACCCGGAACTCAGTGGATACTCAGCACTAATGATTGATGAAGCGCATGAGAGAACTCTGAGTACTGACATTTTATTTGGGCTCCTCAAAGATATAGCTAAGCACCGCAGTGATTTGAGGATCCTCATTGCATCTGCCACCATGAACGCTGAAAAGTTCAGCCAGTACTTTGACGGTGCACCAATCTTCAATATCCCTGGCCGTAGATACCCTGTGGATATCTACTATGCACCACAGCCTGAGTCCAACTACGTGCACGCTGCTATCTCGACGGTGTTCCAGATTCACACTTCTTAGGACATCAAGGGCGACATTCTCGTCTTCCTCACTGGTCAGGATGAGATCGACTCTATGGCAGACTCACTAACTGAAGCTGCACGGAAATTTGGGTCTCGTATAAAGGAGATGCTGATTTGTCCTATTTATGCCAATTTACCACAGGAGCAACAGCAGAGGATCTTCGAGCCGACACCTGCCAATACGCGTAAGATTGTTCTTGCTACAAACATCGCAGAGACGTCATTGACCATTGATGGAATTGTCTATGTGATTGATTGTGGGTTTGTGAAGGAGAACGTCTACAACCCTCATACGGGAATGGAATCTTTGGTCGTTACGCCGTGCTCCCAGGCAGCCGCTGGGCAACGAGCAGGAAGAGCAGGACGAGTTGGACCTGGTAAGTGCTTCCGATTATACACGAAGTGGGCCTTTTTCAACGAGTTACCGAAAAACCCTACGCCGGAGATTCTTAGAACGAATCTGAGCAGTGTGGTGTTACTCTTGTTGAGTCTGGGGATCCGCAACTTGTTACAGTTTGACTTCATGGATAAGCCTGCCAACGGAAATCTGATGAAGAGTTTGGAGCTGCTTTATGCTCTTGGAGCGCTCAATGCCAGCGGACAGCTGACGAAGCTGGGGAGACAGATGGCTGAGTTCCCAACGAACCCCATGCAGGCCAAAGTTGTGCTCTCGAGTGAGCAGTATGGCTGTACTGATGAGATCCTGACCATTATCGCTATGCTTGACGAGTCCAACGCACTTTTCTACAAGCCGAAGGGGAAGGAGACCATGGCAATGAATGCGAGACAGGCATTCAACAAGTCGAGCGACCATTTGACGCTACTGGAGATTTATACGCAATGGAAGGACAGTGGGTACAGCGTACAGTGGTGTCAGGATAACTTCATCCAGGCGAAATCTCTTGCGAGGGCACGCAATGTGAGAGACCAGTTGGAGAGACTCTGTGATAGAGTGGAACTACTGGTACAGTCCAAGAATTACAAGAACGAGAACAAGGCCCCTGTGGCTGCTGCTGACATTGAGAAGGCCATTACCTCGGGCTATTTCCCCAACGCTGCCCGGCTCTCCAAGATGGGCGACAGTTATAAGACCTTGAAGAGAAACCAGCAGGTGCACATTCACCCGTCATCTGTTCTGTCCAAGCAGAAGCCACCACCGAGAACGCTGATCTACCACGAGCTCGTGATGACTAGCAAAGAGTTCATGCGTAACTGCTTGCCAGTGGAGGAGAAGTGGCTGGCTGAGTTGGCGCCTCACTTCTTCAACAAGAAGGAACTAGAGGAGATGGAGCAGTCACAGAGGAAGATGCCGAAGATGAGAAGATGATGGCATCAGTCTCCCCCTCAAATACGCTATCTAACGACGATTACGAACAGAAGCCTCCTACAAGTGTCTTATCCGCCGCCAAACGTAACATTTTTCGCGTCCTGAACACATAGGCCCATTTTTACGGGTGGCCCGGAGAAGCATCCGCAGCTCAAAATTTGAGAGGGCAGCCACCACCACAGCCAGTAAAATTCGCTGTCCCCCGCACAATTGTAGAGTTTGCCCAGGATGGAGAAAAGCAACCCGTTACAGCCCTTCTGGTTCGACCAATCACGCACCGAGGAGCTGCCGTTGTCGCAGGAGCCCCGGGACAGGCGCACACGAGACGAGAACGCCGGCGGGACTCAATTCCACACGCGTCAGTCTCCTTCAGCACCTGGCTTGGGAGACGGATAGGGACAAGGACACGGCCAGTACACCGCTGCAGAGGCCCTCGTGAGAAAGAGACTCATCGACCAGGACGAAGCCGATCGCCACAAGCGACGCTCTGTGGACAGCCTGGCGCTCAACTCGGACGTTCTGCTCACGAGCGAGGATGACTGGCACGACCAAATACCCGCCAACAACGTAAGACCAGCACTGTACAAGACGTCTTCCAGGCCTTCTAACGCCTCCTCAGAGTCTGTGTACTTCTTCCACTAGCAGAAGATCCCCAGCTCTCCGCCGAATGCCTTCTCCCTATCGCAGCACGCAGACATTCCAAGCTCCCCACGCAGAGAAGACGAAGACGACGAAGCTCAGGGCCTCTTCACATCACAGGCCACGATGGTCCCGGACCATGACGAGACGGAGCAGCAGTACGACAGCTCAGACTCGGAGAACAGCATCGACTTCAACGTTAACAGGCTCAACAAGGTACAGGGGTACGTCTCGAGCGACTATCTCGGGTCAGAGCCCACGTTCAACAGCACCATCAAGGACGAAGACGTAGTCCATGAGGCTCGAATCCGCATTGCCCGGTGTATCGAGGAGGGCAACCCAAGCGTCGTGTTAGAATCCATGCATCTGAAGACTCTCCCGGACGACGTGGAGGATCTACGTAACCTGGTATGCTGGGGTGTTAACGGCGTGGAAGTTCCGCAGATCGAGCTGTTCGTTGCTCATAACAAGCTGAGGGTCCTGCCACCAGCACTGTTCAACATATCTAACTTGGCTGTTCTTTCGCTAAGAGACAACAAGCTGAAGAAAGTCCCAGGTAAGATTGTGCATTTGCAGAAACTCGTATCTCTGAATCTCTGCGGAAACGACATCAAGGTGCTCCCCTACCAGATTTTGAAACTATCATCACTTCAATCCATCCTCGTGAGGCCCAACGCTGACCTTATCGAGCTGAAAGACTTAGACCAGTCAAATATCTCCCAAGTAGGTGATCCGGCAGTAGGCCAAGAGCAAGATGTCCGCCGATATGTCTCCAACTTGAAGTGGTGTGACTTACCAGTCTCTGCCTCCTCCCAGTTTACCACGGAATAGATCTCAGATCGTGAGATGTGTTCTAAGATGTCACCCGTACCCAAACTCTCAGAACTTGCCTTGCGAAAGTTCTGCAAATATAACGTTACTTTGACAGAGGCGCACATATGGAAAAGAAGCATGCCTACGTTCAGACAACGGATGATAACGAAGGCACTACAGAAGGGGATATACGAGGAAACATGCTCGGTGTGTGACCAAATCACGGTGAATCCGGTTGCAAAGTCGTTGGAATGGTGGGACTTGAAAACACAGCCTTTGGTCCCTGTAAGGAGGAACTTTTGCTGTGCCAATTGCGTTAAAGTATGGCT
Organism: Petasospora euphorbiae; assembly: GCA_030567115.1. Classification (NCBI taxonomy): domain Eukaryota; kingdom Fungi; phylum Ascomycota; class Saccharomycetes; order Phaffomycetales; family Wickerhamomycetaceae; genus Petasospora; species Petasospora euphorbiae. Next base: position 125,759 of record JAJLRQ010000161.1, read on the forward strand.
TGATGATGTGGAGTTGGCAAAGCAGAGATATGCGAATGGTGAGGATGATTAGAAGATGGAAGGTGACACGTAGGAACAGGGAACCTAGGGCCTAAGATTTGATGAAGAGTTTTGATATATATTAATATAATATAACTGTGACATGACAATGACATACTCAGAAGCTTCTATGGTAGGGAATCCATTGATCACATACCAGTGATTCTCATTAACATATAACCCACGGTAATCACGACAAAGTATGCAATTACAGAGGATGGAACACCTCTAGAGATAAAGTTACCCACAGTCAGGTACCTTTCACCCAAATCATCCACAAGTGAGATGGCAGTCACGTTAGGGAACCCAGATGTTGGTAATCCCATCGCACACGAACACAAGAATGCAGAACACATGATCAACAGGTTTGGATGTGGGTCATCCAACTTAGCACCAATCTCAGCAACCAATGGCACGATAATCAATGCTGCAACAGTATGTGAAACGAATGTGGCAACCACAAGGATCAGGGCACCAAAGATTGTCATGATGGCGAAAAGGGACAGATGCTCCACTCTCTGTTGAATAGCCATGGCAATGGTAGCCAACAGTCCAGATGTGGAGACAGCCTTACCCAGGGCAATACCACCCATGGCAAGCACAACAATCGTCCACAAGAAGTTGTTGAAGTCCTCCGCAGTCAAAAGCCCAGTACCGAAGAACAGGAGCATAGGGATGATCGAGATGATGCCCATCTCTCCGAATACGCCTTCCAGTTGATGAGCCAAACACCAAAGCACAATGGTGACCATAGTAACAATGCACACAAACCACTGTGTACGGGTGAATTTATCATCCAGAGTTCTGATTCCGGCAATTGCGATCTTCTCGTTGGATCTAAAAGTGACCAGTAGGAATAACCAAACCAGAACAAGTGAAATCAGTGAAACAGGGATCGAAATAACAAACCATTGTCCCCATGAAGGCTGTGGATCCATCATACCAATAGAGATAATATTTTGTGGAGATGCAATAGGGGAGGCCATACCACCAATGTTTGAGGCCAATGCAATACCAAGGACCAGCTGCTTTGCGAATGTGGACCCACGTGGAAGGGTTCTCAATAGTGATTGGATAATGGAGTAACACAAAACAGGTGCAGCCACATTAGACACCCACATCGAAACGAACAGTGCCACGGACATGATTGTGAGTAAGATCACTTTAGGGTTCGTACCAGCCTTGGAAAGAATGTAAGTTGATACAATCTTGGCAATATTGTACTTGGATAATGCGGCAGCCAGTGTGAAACCACCGAGCAAGAGCATTATCACAGATCCCCACATGGCACCAAGGATGAACTTCGATGCATCAGGTGGAGCCAAGCGAGTCCCGTCTTCGTCTTTCAAGACTCCAAGGACAACAATGAGCAATGGCACAAGAAGAGATGTGACAAACAACGGGATGGTTTCTGTTGCCCACAGCAATGAGGAGCAAACCAGAATGGCAAAGCAGTTCTTCTGTTCAACTTCCTCAAACGGAGATATCATCAACAAAATACTGGTGATCAAAACAATGACACTCAGCTTGATACCGTTTCCAGTAATGATAGATGATGCAGGCTTCTCATTTTCGTCTCCAACGGCGAGAACCTCCTTGCCGTTACGCTTTCTTGCTAAAGTGGCATTCTGTGCCTTTCTCTCAAGTCCAATCATGTCCTTCCACACCGTGTTACGTTCCCACACGATGTGTTCCCTCAAATGCAGTCTCAACTCGGACTTTGCCGTCTCCAAGTTACCATTGGTAGCGAGTGATGCATAAAACTGAACGATCTTGCTGATCTTAGATTGCAACTCAGCCTCTGTCTTCTCGTTGAAGATGTACGAGTTAGCACACATAGACTGGAGGTACTCATTTTTCAAGCTCGTGTTCAGAGACTTGTCGAACTTTTTCAGGATCTTGGTGAATCCCGTCTTGTTGAGTTCCAGGTATGACTTGAGCTCAGATGTGATGGTGAATAGAGCAATGACTCTTCTCTTGAGCGTAATTCTGATGTCGGCGAGGACGTTGAATGGATCAGTCTTGATGGAGTCGAAATCACCGTCCCAGAACTCCGGGGACTTGGAGCGTAGCAGGGTTTCATTGACTCTGGACCTGTTGTCAAGCTCATTTGAGCCAGATCTTCCCCTAAACGCCGTGACGATGTTCTCGTCGTCGCTCCCATCCGCATCATTGGCGTCCTGGTTGATGGCATCAATGTCAGCACCAACGTTAGGGTCTGAGCGGGAACGGCCTCTGCCGTTTGCAGGCAGAACACCGCTCTGTGACAAGCGGGACGCCTGGGGCGTCATCTGGGTCTCAAACTCGTCGAGATCCACGCACAGCAGCTCGTAGTCCTGGTATGCCGAGGCCTCCTTCTCCTTGTAGAACTTGTCGATGCGAGCCAACTCGGCATCCAGTGCTGCCAGAAACACTTCAGAGCTGTCTCTTCCGTGACCGTTATCCTGTGTAATCAGATACGACGCCTCGGTGTCCCTGCCTCCCGCAGTGAGGGATTCCCTTTGCAAGTTGTAGATGAGCTTCTTCAGATTGGAGTACGCGATGTAGCGTGACGACCACTCAGGCACCGCATTGAACTGCAAAGAGTGCGAGAACTTCATTGCTGTTTGGTCCTCTGTGTATGACTGTTTGGACTGTTGCTGAAATATTTCCACCTGCGAAGTGCTCGTCTCCCCTCGCCGTTGTTTGCTGGTATATGGTTATCAGTTGATCGGCGCAGTGACAGGCTGAGCGACTGCATCGGCGGGGCCCTGCCAGCGCGTAGAATGTGTTCGCGGAAATGAGGCTTCGGTGCGGCACGTGTGTAGCAGTGCTCATAACCCGTGTTGTGGGCCAAGTTATGGGGGCCGGTGATTTAGCGCTATTTTGAGGTCGGAGTTTGCAAGTGCTTGTGAATTTGTATGTACATTGCTCTGTAAAGCTGCTAGGTTCTTTCTTCTTATACACGGGTGAACCAGTTCCGGAAGTAGAGCGCGATATCGTAGATGTACAGCTTCCCTACCCAGTGCTGGTATCTACCCCAGGCTCGAAGGGTATCGACCCATCTCTTCCAGAACCTCTCCATCCTCACTTTACGTTTATCGTCCTCGTACACGGTCTTCGCCGCATACTGTGCAAGGATCAGGAATGTTCTCTCCGGTCCCAGTGGATTCTTCAGCACCTCGTCCAAGTGTCTGGTGAGATCGTTGGTCTTGATGATTAGCAACACCACCCTTGGGATTCTAGACAAGATAACCATCAAGTCTGTAAGCAGATCTCCCTCCGTCAAGGCGTACGCCATTCTGTCACACTCCTGCTCGTCCCGCTTCTTGCTGATGTCGTAATTCAGGGCAGTCTGGATGTCACGACCTGTCACCGCTGCTGCTAGAATAGGGAACTGTTGGTCGTCGATGTTGGCAAACTTCTTCGCATACGTTTTCATTGTCTCCTGATCCTGGGAGATCATGGCAAGCCAAAAGCGTGCGTAGTCTGTGCGGAGTTCGGTAGGGACGTCACGGTATAACCCGTGGTCATACAAGATAATCTCAAACTTGAATGGATTCAAAGGGTTGGCATCTTTCTCCTTGAGTCTAATGGCTAGGTTGCCTCCATGTGGGTCACAGTGTATTGAAACGTTTGGTGTGAAGACCATGTTGTTGAAGATGTGTGATAGACACGATGACACTTCAGATCTGCTGATGTTGTTGGAGTCGATATAGGTGTCGTCGTCGAGACGTGCACCAGCAACGTATTCCATCAAAAGGATTCGGTTAGACGACTTGTAGACTTTAGGAATGCGAAGTGCTGTCAGGTGCTGAAACTGGGAGAAGTATGCATCAGACTTGCGGGCGTTTTCAGCTTCGTGATTGAAGTTCAGCTCAACAAAGATCGAGTCATGCAGTTCCTCACCAAGCCATACGAGTGGATACTCTGGGAACACAGCATCTAACGCTTTAAAGACAGTTTGAGTCAGGTATACATCCAATGGAACGAACTCTTTCAACGCAGGGTGTTGGCACTTCACAGCAACCTTCTCACCATTCTTCAAAGTAGCAATGTGTACTTGAGCCAACGAGGCAACACCAACTGGCTTAGGCTCAAAGTGCGCAAAGATATCGCTGATTCCCTGACCCCAGTCGTGTTTGAACATGGCATCGATATCCTCCAAGCTGGACTCTGGGCATCTGTCCTCGAGAACCCTCATAGTGTCACACCACTCTTTAGGCAATAGATACGTCATGGCACTAACGTGCTATCCAAGCTTGATATAGATACCCCCGTTCTTCTCCAGGGCACGCAGGGTGATCTTTGCACATTTCAAATGACATGCACTCAGTGCATCGTATCTCTCAGCCTTAGATTCGTACGAGGCATCGAGAGCACGCTTGTAATGGTAGAAACACTTCAGGGTGGCACCCGTGACAACGGAAACTCTTCCCATGGTGAGGTATGTGTGTTTCACAGCGTCGTGGAACTCGTCATTACTGAAGTATGTGGCCGTTCCCAGACCCAGGAGGGCTCCAAATATGTACTTTTTGCGGTTGTGGGTGAATGAATATGGAGATGTTGCCGGTGGTTTGGTGGTGGCAGATAGACAACGAGAGAGCGGAGCCCGCACCCGCGGTCCGACTCTGTTCCAAGAGGAGCGGAACATGACAAACTTCGAACGATTAAGATTGGTTCGTTGGTGGACGATCGTTATCCCCCATTGGTTTGAGGTTTGTAAGTGTGGTTGATCGTGAATCGGTGACTGAAAAAGGTGGGACCAACGCGGAGTTAGAAGCTCGGAACTTGCCGAGTTTATTGTGTTGGCTCCGAGACCAAGGGGATCGCTGGCTCGAATCCCACCGAAGTACATTTTCTACGAATTATTGTTTAACTCGAATTATAGCAATTTTGGCTACATCTTATGAATGGATCTGAGTAGCACTCGTGATTTTGAATATATAGGTCATCTTTACTAACAAGTTGAATTTTTATGCCAGAGCTTCCCCCTTTTCAGCAGCTTTCAGCCCACTCCGAATCTTGTCTCTTTTCTCAAACAAAACAGCAACAACAACCATCACTATACCAAATCCAGTAAGGCAGGCGTTATATACGAACCCTTTGAAGAACTCTGGAGCATCGTTCTGGTTGAAAGTGAGCATTGGCACCCACGCGCCTGTGACATACGCCATTGTGTTAGTCACTACAACGACAAAGTTTCTCTTCATATCATCATGATGTAACAGAGTATTCGCCCAAGAGAAGATCAATGGCTGTCCCATGGTGTTTGGAATCTGAGATATGAAGTATGCAGCCCAGTGGAGGCCTCTAGGAATCTCCCATGCAGCTAGAAGCGCACATCCAAAGGCAATGAGTGAAAACATGGCGATGAGGAAAAAGGGTGTGAGTCTTAGCTTGAAGAAGTCATTGATGTATGCGACGAAGAGTGATACGGCAATTCCCGCACCGGATATGATTGTAGGGTAGTTGTTGTAATAGTATGATTCCAGTTTCAAGTCTTGTTTCATCCAGAGCTGGAACACTTGCGAAGTGGCAGGCTGGCACCCATTGTTGTAGGCAAGGAACATGAGTGGGAAGACAAAGATATGCCAAGTGTTGAAGAAGGATTTGATCTTGGTAAATGTGTATGGCTCACGGGTGTTGAGCTGAGATCCCTCGCGTCGACGACGCTCCAGTGCAACAAGTTTATCGGTATCGTTGAAGTACCACGACGTGGTGGTAGAGGGTGTGTTTGGGATGGTGAACAGTGTGTAAGCTGCAATGGGGACGGAAATTGCCATGTCAAGAACAAACATCCACTGGAATGGCTGTAGGTGTTTATGAGCCCATGGAGAGTCGAGGATCGTTTGTTGCAAAGGACCTGATGCCAAACCGGCAGCTGTACCAGCGCATCCAAATATAGCAGCACGCTTGGAGATCTCCTTCTTTGAATACCAACTGCCAATTAGATACTCCAAGCCTGGGAAATACCCACTCTCTAGCAACCCAATCGCAAATCTCAAGGCATGCATCCCATGGATGGACTTTGGTGTGACCATTAACACAGTGAGAATTCCCCATGTGAGTTCCAGTCCAGCCAAGTAGTAGCGAGCAGAGATTCTGTGCAGAATCAGATTAGAAGGAATCTGGCCAATGATATACCCCACTGTCCACAGTGTGACCATCAAGTTGTAGTCGTTTCCAGACATGTTGTAGTGTTCCTTCATGCCGTTAACGTAAGCTGTTCCGATGTTACTTTGATTCAAGTTCTTGATGAAGTAGCCTAAAGCTGCAGAGGAAAGCAGGAAGAAGTCCAGCTTGAACAGGAATGAGCGTTCCGCAGGGTGCTTATCCATGGAGTCATAGAAGAACAAAGCCGGTCTGTACCACCAAGATTGACGGCGTCTTAACTCCTCCGGTGTTAGCTCAACCTCGATATTGATGTAGGGCTTGGACAAGTCATGGCCTGTGATTAGGTCGCTGGATGCATCAGAGTACGACTCTGGGGAGATCTGAGTGATACACTCAACCTCGACCTTCTCGCTCACAGAGGCAGGCATATTTCTATCTGTGTTGTAGTGAGAAGAATCACGAAGCAAGTTCAACTGTCTCGTCCGATACTCTCCCTATATCCCCCTTTATATATCCCTGAGTTCTCTAGTATTAAAGCGGGCCTGAGCCCACAGTTTGAAGCCACCACAGCCCACTGAAGCAACTCCACAAATGTGTCACGCTGATAAACGCTGTCTGTTTTTCCGTATTTGGTGAATGTGTCACAAGCTTTTTACAAGTGTGTATCTGCCAAGAGTGTGGAGCTTTTGTGCGAGAGCCAGTACTGGATGAGGTTTGCTTGGTTGGTGACCATTACAGGCAGCGAAGCGAGGTGTGGAGGCGTAAGTCTGGGTGTTATCTGGGCACACTGGAACTGTGGCCGTTATCCATGGCGTAATCCACACTTCACATGGAGCCTCTGGTAAGCTAGCTGCCCTTTCGCATGGCCATGCCCAGAGACAGCGGTGCCTCAGCCAGAGAGCATGTTCAGAACTGTGGCGCACCCAACTGTGTATGAGGTTTCGGATCAGTCTCAACGACGAACGCACTGTGGCACGCATAGCTTTCGTTACTTGCCATGGCTCAGCATGCTACTGTCTACACTTCCTCCAAGGGAGATATCGCACAGCTCCTTCTCGCACGAACCCTCTCCACCTTACAAAACTGTGGTGTAGAAGTTGAAATGTGTCAAGAGGATGCGGCTACAGGCGCATCAACCGTGTTCGCGTAAATGACTACTAATCTCCCGAATGCGGTAATCCGGTAAATTCCCACACGCGTATGCCATTTGGGGATCTGATTTGACGCGTAACTTGTCAGAGTCTCTTCTCTCTGTGCTAAGACCAGGACATAGGCTCACTAAGGCTGACATTGCAAACACCACACAATGCTTCTGCTTATGAGGAAGCGAAAAAGCGCGACACAAGATGAGCTGTAGCAAGAAGAGGCCCGATTCAAACAACGGCGAGCGCACTCACCTATGACCCGCTACGATGATGACGATGACGATGGTGTTGTTGATGATGATGATGAAGCCGACGAAGCCCATGGCCATCACTCTGATAAAAGCTATGGCTTTCAAGGGGTACGGAGACGCGAAAACGTGGCTTGCTCACAAATACGGGAGAGGAAGAAGCTGCTCTATACACCACGAAAGACGATACACATCCACTCGGATAGTGACAGTTAGGTCAGCACAGATGTGGAAAGAGGCACACTTGGTGCAGTGAGGAGGAGAACCGAAGTGAGACGGGATGATAGATTGGTCAGCTCCAGCGATGGTTACGACACCGATGGCTACTCATCTTCAGAATACGACTCGTACAGTTCAAGTGAAGGTGAAGACGAGAGAGGTCAAGCACAAAGAGAGATGTTCACCAAGTACGTGAAGCCCAAAGAGCCCGTGAAACTTGTCAAGTCAATCAAAATCCAGGACAGGGAAGTTAATACTACGGAGGATCTCAATGTCAAAGGCGTGGAGTCCAAGAAGAAGCTCGATGCCGTATGGAAAGGTATCATACAGAGATATGCATCCCTGGGAGAAGACGATCAAGGAGACATTGTCAACTTGAAGAACATGTCCATTGAGAAGAATACGGGACACATTGAGAGACTGCAGACATAGCTCACAGCCAACATCTGGGATGAGTTCATCGATGACACCGATGAGGAGCTTCAACATGTCAACGATGACCCTTTAAATTTGCTAGTACCGTCAACCCCAGGTAAGACGTCAAGAACAATAACACCAAAGTCTAGTATCGGAAGAGGATCTGCAACATCGATGAGACGCTCGAGGCGTACTACCATGTCACCACCACCAAAGTTCGATCTCAAGACTCCTATGAAAAGAAACAGACCATCAGTAGCTCCGGAAAACCTCAGATCTGACGCAAGTGAGGGCTCTAATAACGGTAGGTCACAAGTCGGTACATCAATCTCTGATCCAATCAACTTGATAACGCCTGAACGTGAGTATCTGAAGAGCCAGAGAATCAAAGGAAGCACACGGGTTCCCTCAAAGCGACACTCCATTACGGACCATCGTAATCCATTCACAGACCAAGAGGAGGAGGAGGTGGATCCATTGACACTCCTGAAGGAAAAAAGTATAAGCATTCCGTTATTTCCACAACGTTATGGATCACCGGTATACAAAAAGCACACGAGACCCATGACATGAAAACATTGTATATACCGATTGTATATACATATCCGACTAACGACTACGCAATCAAATGTTTGTAAAACGACAATAAATAGGATGTATACATAAGTTATAGTCATGTCTGAGCAAGGATCATTCAGGAACTGGTGGGAAATGCACTGGCAGTTCCTCCTGGCCTGCGGTCTTCTTCGAATTCATCAGACTGAGATAGGTGTTCCATAGGATCGAAACACCGTTGACCATCAACAGCTGATGCTGCACGGGAACAAACCCTAGATTAAAGAGCTGGAACGCTGGCCATACGAGCCAGTTCACACGCAGTGTAGGCCACCAATTGTCATGGAGCTTCTGCTTGAGTGTGGCGAACGACTGGCCCTCCATGATGGACATCACGGTGTAGTAGATCGGAATACCAACTGGTGCGAACAGCAACTGGTCTGCTGTCATGCGAGCCGCAGCATTCTTGGACTTATTGATGAAGGCACTCTTGGAAGTCTGAGGCAGTTTGATCTTGGACAGCACGGAGTACCACTTCGATCCAATGAAGGAGAAGATGCACGATCCGTAGACGACGCCTCGTGCTGTTCTGGCAAAGTCGAACTTTGCACTTTTCGGGTCGTCTGGGAAGAACGTTTGCGCAATGACGTCGCCTGTGCCGAAGAGGAAACCCGTCATCAGGGCATTGGTGATCTTGGGATTGGTCTTGAGATGATGCTCATAGATTCCGAGTAGTCTGGACATTGCGGCGCAATATAAGATGTAAGCTGATAAGGGACAGGTAGCAGATACGGTTCGTGGTGAGGAAGGGTCTGGGCAAAGATACACTAGCAACAGCACCACGCGTTCGCTTTAAAGATGTCGATTATCTGAAGTTCTAGGCCACACAACTCATCTCAACAATCGTAATTCAGCCCTGCCCTTTAAAAGTGCTCTGAAGTTTGCCCTTTCCAGATCTCCACGGAACCGCATCGAAGCCCGAAGCCGCACACCGCGTGGTGTCAGGGTGTTGCGATCGGCGTTCTACAACGGGAAATAAGCGCGACATGCCCGAGCGGGCATACAAGGCCCACCAAACCTCATCGGTGACGCAGGGTACGACGATAGAGAAGCAACGGTTAGGCGAAGCTCCCTGCTTTCTTATTAGTGTGAATTCCTGTGGAGGCGATACACATTCAGCCATGTCAACAACACCCGATTTGAAAACGCCCTACTCGCACAGACACACGCCGGTGAGCGCCACTGTGCCATTCAACGGCGCAGACTTCCACACCACGTTCTGGGTATGTCTATGTGTCATGTCTCAGGCTGAGGCTGGAGGGGAAGAGCTGGGAAAAATATTAACTTCGTATCGACTAGAATGTCCCAGAGGGCACGGAGATCAAGGGACGCGTGGTGTTTGTTCACGGCTTCTGTGAGCACGAGGAGCTCTACTTCCGCTTCTTCGACGACGCTTGCGAGGCCGGGTACGAGGTATTCTTCTACGATCAGCGTGGTGCTGGCCACACTTCCCCAGGGAAGTTGAAAGGTATCACCAGCGAGTACCATATTTACAACGATCTCAACTACTTCATTGAGCAGAACCTGAATGAGATTGGCGACGGAAAGCTATTCCTCAGTGGTCATTCTATGGGCGGTGCCATTGCCCTTACCTACGGTATAACTGGGAAGTACAAGGACAGACTCGCTGGAATTTTTGTCACTGGTCCGCTGATTAGGGTCCACGTAAGTTTTTAAATCGAGCTCACCTGAAGTTAACAGAGTACTAACGAATACTCAAACAGCCAAGAACCTTGCCTTCGAAGTTCACTTTGGTATCAGGAAGAATCGTTGCCAAAGTGTGGCCTAATATGAAGCTCAACACTGGCCTGCAACACAAATACGTCACAAGCGATCCGAAATGGCAGGAGTACATCTCACAAGATCCACTCGAAGTGCCAGTTGGTACCCTGAGACAGTGTCAGGCTTTCCTTGACAGGTATGTTTTCGCATAATCGCTCGGTTGAGCCATCGAGCAAAGCCCGAATAGCTGTACTAACCCAAATAACCCACAGAGGCGAGAAGCTTCTTGACGAAAGCTTTGTGAAGGGCTTCAACAGTGTTCCATTGGCCCTCATTCATGGGTCAGAAGACCAGGTATGTTTTACTCGCACATAATCCCGAACTTTAGCCGCAGAATCACTAACTGCCACTCACAGATTAACGACCCAGAGGCCTCCAAGACCTTCTTCAAGTATGCAACAGTCCAGGACAAACAAGAGCATTACCCAGAGGGCTCAATGCACTCGTGTCTCATTGAAACGGAGGAGAAGTACACACAGACCAAAGACATTATCCTCCACTTCCTCGACAACCACTGAACCACTGGCCTTGTCCATGCGAACAATACCACCCAAACATCAATACACACGTGCTATAACAGCTGGTAGATGCACCTGGCACACTGTAATCTCAACTCTTGGAGCGGATGATGTTGGGGCAGCTCCCACTCTCATTGGCTTACGTAAGCGGCTAAAATGGCGCAACCGTGCCGCGATGGCAGATGGGAAGGATGCACGCCAACTGGCTCAGTAATAGATGACATATGTGCGCAGACTGGGGCCTTATCAGGTGCGTCTGTGTTTACAAATTGTAGGGGATTGTAAGGCCTACACACTGTCACACATCTGAGTTGTGGCTGGAGACGGCCAGTGAACAGCGAAAGATCTCGGAAGAGTTGAGCAGCTGATAACGTAAGCTGGGTGGTGGAGATCTCGGCGAAGTTTGTGACTCGTCTCTCCCAGTAATGACCAACGAGTGCGGGAAAACAATAAGCCGCTTCCCTGTGTCCTCTGGACCATATTGAGGAAGCTGATAGGCAACTACTGGGAGCACCGTTGAGCTGCTGGAACATCTCTGAGATCCCGTAACATGCTCACCACCGTATCCAGGGAGACCGAGCACACCTCTACAGCTGTGGCTCTGCAAGCGGCCGCACCTCAAGCGAGGAGACAACGCAAGCGGAGATCCCGTAAGGGCTGCTTCAGTTGCAAGAAGCTCAAGATCAAGTGTGATGAGGCCTTGCCAGCGTGTGAGTACTGTTCCCACACGGGCAGGATGTGCGTGTATCCTAGCCATCGGGATGACCAAATGTCTGCCTCTGCCTCTGAACGATCTGGTAGCGACGCGTCAGTGATGACGAGAAAGTACTCAGATAGCTCTATGGGGAGATCATCGGTTGATTCCCTTGACGATGAGGACTACGGGAAAAGGATCGTGAGTAATCTCTAGCTGGTCGCTGATGTATCTAACTCATACGTTGTGGGCCTGAACTCCATGCAAACGCAGATGAATATCACCAGGTTTGAGCAGAAGCTGCTCAAGTTCTACCTCGACTTTGGAGGTGCCTTCTTCACTGCTAACAAAAGCATGAGTACGAAGAGTGTATTTGAAGTGGCTGCACCGCAGCTCTGGAATCAGTCCCCTTTGGTGCGTAGTGCTATATATGCCGTCTCAACGATGTACCTTTGGAGATTTTACCAACTCAACAGCATCTCGAAAGTCTACCTATCCGGTGAACAGTACCTCGTTGTCCACACGAACAACGACCCTTTGGCGAAATCTTTGGCGGAAATCACAGATGAGTACATCCAAACGACACTCTCGCTGCTCAGAGATGGGCTGGTGTAGGTGAAACTGTTCAGCGATGTTGATGATGTCGGATCGGTGATGCTGGCCAACGTCATCCTCTTCACCGTCATCTCTGTACATCCCATTTCCACAGAACTCTTGCGAAAAACACACGGATCGTCAAACTATCTCGCAGACATCATTCAAATCTCCTCTGGTATCGTTAATGTTGCCTCTACGCGATCAGATCTAATCAAGGACTCCATCTATGATAGACTGCTCTACCGCGATGAGCTCAGGATCAAACCACCACCAGGCTCCCCTTCCATGTTTCCCTTCATCGCACATCTTCGAGCCTATATCCATCAACATGTTCCCACGAATAACGTCCTTTACACAGTATACACCTTGGTCATTGATGAATTTGAATCAGCGGCGTTCAGGGCTCTGAAGTTTGGCTACGTTATCCCCATTTTGAGAGGAGTGTTGGGATTCTCCACACAGTTCACGTTCGTGGAACTGCTAAGATCACGAGATTATGTCGCAATGAAGATTATGTATTACTTCTGTGCTGTGGTATCGATCTGTGGAATCAAGATGTTCAAAGAGGCTTCGCTATGGGATTGCTACGTTGAAGAGTTTAAAGCGATGATGTGCTCCACCAGTGGTGTTTTTGAAGACCCGTTCGATGGGCTGATGTATCAAACAGTACATCAAAGAATAGCGGATTCCTACAAGAGACGCGGGAAACCGTTTTTGGATGCTCATCAGCTCTTGCTCATAGGGTCTGGTAAGCCGCTTGACAGCTCTGGTATTCCGATAAGTGGCAGTGCTCCAGCGAAAAAATCTGTGTGATTGGGAGTTATCCATATATGTAGAGGTTTGGAGCATGAAAGTGCAGCATACTTACAATAAATCTAACATTCAAGACTGTATTCAATTTGTCCCTATTCAATAATGTTTAGTCAGCATGTGTATTCTTATCCGTGACGACCCCAGCAAAACTCGTACGTCTCTGCGCTGTGCACAATCGCGTGGTACTTATGTCAAGAATTTAATAAATTCTCACACCTTTCTGTTAATACACGACTCTTTTCATTATGAGTTCATAGAGTTTTTTAAAAGGTAGCAATTAGGAGTTGAAAAGTGGCAAAAAATTAAACGAAACGGAGCACTCATGCTGGGGGTCGAACCCAGAATCTTCTGATTAGAAGTCAGACGCGTTGCCATTACGCCACACGAGCTCGGTTTGTTATCGGTTAAAATTCACTGTTTGCCTGATACCGTCATTCAACTTCAGGTCATATTTATACTACTCATTTTTTGAGGTTAGAATGATATCCTGGTATTGAAGAAGTGACATCTTATTTGATAATACTTGAAAATATCAGTTCCAATTTTTCCAGGCCAGTTTGGGGAAAGTCAAATCAAGGAGAGGAGATTCATAGTACTAACAAGCATGAGGCCACGGGGGAATATGCGTTGATATTCTAGCTAAGCGAATTTGATCACTCTCCTCTTTGGCACCCCAGCTCTAAGATGAGGAATAATATCTTTGGAAGTTATCTAGAATGGTTTTCTTTTTATCTCTGGTTGCCACTATATACCATAGGGCCGATATTGCGTTGGGAAAGAGGGTCTCTCAAGACCATCAAGAAACAGCCACAGAGGTTTGTGTTCACGGTGTGATAAAAATATATACTGACAGTTTCCATATTACCACCCACTTGTTGTTTGAAAGAAACCACTCTGCCAAAAATCAATCCATCCGTGTTGCCGTTGCTTCCTTCTACATTATAACTGCCTGTGCATGATTATGTTGGATTTCATCAGTTTATACTTCACAGTAACCAGCAATGCCTACCACCTGTTTTACGTGATTTTTGCAAGGCCTTGTATATGTTCTGATCTACATACTTCGCACATTGCCGATAAGGTTTATGCCGATAAGGTTTATACCGATTGACGGCAACATTTCAGCTCTCACAGAAGACCAAAATCATCTCAAAACAGAACGACAGCAAACTTAAGGAAGTGCGTTCAACTCACCAATCATCAATTGTACAATTCTCTTGGAGTCCTCTAGGTCAGGACTCTCGTCCTTCCAGTAGTCAAATACAACAACACAATTTTCTAGGAATTCAATGACCTTAGACTTTTTGGTGAACTTCTCTTTGAATCTTAGATAGATACCATGTACTATCACACTCCCAACGAAGACGTTTCTGGCGTAGAACCAGGATCCAAAATGACGATGTGTAGCGAGTGGAATATTGATCATCTCTGTTGTCTCCACGCATTGTTGTAAAATCTGGTCAATGAATGGGTTGTCGTAGTCTACAACTGTATCATGCAAGATGAGGTACGCGAGTGGGCGGAACAGCAACATTTTGAATGCGATCATGCGTGTTTTCAGAAAGTTTATCACTTCTGATACTCTTGGTCCCAAAGCATGTGATATGTTGGAAGAGGATGTATCTGAGAAAGGAGAAGTTGCCTCATCTCCATTGCTGAGGTGTACATTAGATGAAGATGAGCTGGAAACGTCCCCAGATAATGAGTTCGCCGTGTATGGCGTCTGATGTGGCATCTGTGGTGCAGATTTTGGTTGTGTTTCGGTGGTCACTGGTTTCATGACGAATCCGTGTGGTTGTAATTCATTGACACCATCGTGTACAATTGGCTCCAAGTGAGACATCATGTTCTGCTCAATTTTTTGTACAGTTTCAAGATACTCACTAATCTTCTGAATCACGGTGGATATCTCGTACTTACTCCAGTCAAGACTGTAGTTATCTTCAATGAATTCACCACTAGGTCCTCCCTCATTGTTAGCTGATGCCAGAGGAACATAAAATTCATCCAAGAATCTGTTTTCCAGCTTTCTCAACACAATCTCCGTGAGGTAGAAGAACCATCCAGCTTCATCAGTAGGGCTCAGGGTTCCGTCAAATGGTGGAGTTGGATAAATGGATGGAAATGGATAGTTGACAATTCCGCTTGAAGGAATACTTGGAGAGAGCTCAACTCTTAGCTCAGATTCGTACTTGACGCACGAGTGGAATACACGCTCAAGAACACGGTGTTGAGCCTCGGTGAAGCTTTTACCTGAAGACTTGTATGTTTCCAGTATCGTCATGACGGAGGTTGAAGCACTGAATATCCTGTCCCAGGCCTTCAACGGAGACATGTTGTAATTCCAGAACATGGCTTGAAGTATATCAAGCTGCACGTTCCCTAGGTCGAAGTCAGGAATCTTGGTCTTGGGGAGGGCATTGACGATATTGGCCATAGTGTGTAGTTGATAGGCCAGTTTGACTTGCTACTCCTTTTCCTTGGCAGAAGTCTTGAACTCAACGAGATTTTTCATTGTAAGTGGTTTGGCAAGACATCCAACAGCACAAACCTCGATGACGACCGCCAAAGTCAAGAGTCCCTCGGGTATCTCCATATCAAATATGCAGAGCTGATCATCGGCAAGAGCCTCCTTCTTGATGTAGGATACAGTCTTGAATAACATCCTCAGATCGATAAAGGGGTCCTTCGTGGTGACGTTGTTGGTAAATGATTTGGCATACTTGTCAAGGTTGGTCCTCAAGTCACGACCAAGCTCCTCGATCTCGTTCTTGGTAAAGATGCCGAACTTGGGCATTCCACGACGACTGTTAGCAGCAAGGACGGTGTTAATTGGTTTTGCTTTGTATTTGTCTTCGAAGATTGGCCACTTGAGAATCCCTTCACTCTTGGCATACCAGTTACAACTCGACCATCTTGGAGGTTCCAGCTTCCCGTTCACACCCGCCATGGCAGCCAAGATCTCAGCGTCTCGCTGCTTTTGGATGTTCCTATACGAGCAAGTTGTACCACTCTTAGCACACGAACCACAAGTTGGCTTCTCCAGGTCACATCGCACCTTCTTGAGACGGCATGACTCGCATGTGGTCATGGTACGCTTCCGTGGCGCAGCCTGCTGAGCAGCAGAGCGACGTTTCTTCTTCGGCTGTTGCTTCTCCACGTGGTAATGCTCCTGGTTTTGCTGATGCTGCATGTCATTGTGGTAAGTTGCAGTGGGTTGAGGGGCCATGTGGTTGGGTCCTGGGAAGTACGAGTTCGCCTGTTGATAAGGTGGCTCTTGTTGTCTGAGCTGAGAGGTGGACGCGAGTGCCACATCGCTGGGTTTTGGAGCGATTGATTCGATGATCGGTTCCATGGGGAACTGATGTCCTGTTAGTGACGTCTGCGGGTGTATCTGACTAGAGATCTGGGGCTGGTAGTGACCCTGCTGATGCTGAAGTTGCTAATCTGGGTAGGAAGGCACCCACTACTGCTGGGTGCTATGCTGGGGAAAGTGCACATGTGTCGGGCTGACAGTCTCCTGCTTCATTACAACTGCTTGCTGGTGTGGTACTTGTTGGCTCTGTAGCTGTCGTAGTGGGTGCATGTCGCCATTGACGAGCTCGAAAGCGTCTTCCAGTACAAAATGGTCCTCTGCCATGGCGCTTGTCGTTTGCGGGCTTTCGGACGCGGCGGCTGGTTTGCGAGTAGGCTGGGGTTGGGAACTGAGATCGTGGCTCAGATCCAGAATATATCAACCGCTCTTTGATCGTTGGGCGTGGTTTCCTACTCCACTGTTGATGGTTCTACGAGCCGGGCTTTAAAGATACACTCGCGCGCCTGATTGTCCCCCAGCAAAATTGTCATCTTTCAAAACGCCAGGCCCCAACGTTGCGGCGTCATGGACACCACATAAAGTAGCACACCCCGCGCTGGTGACTGCATCTCTTGCAATAGTTTGGGCCCTTTTTACGCGCCTGGGGTGCTGTAAACTGTAAAATCGGCTGCGGAGGTGTGCGATTTGACAGCTTGATGATGGATTACCAGACGTCAAACCCGGTGCGTTGATGGATCTCCACAATTGCGATAATTCCACTTCCAGAGATCCCTTGATGTTGTCATATGTGTTTGGTGCGCCTCGGATGCGGAAGAAAACGGCAACCGCGATCATCCATCAGCCGATATGACAGACTCGGTTGAGCCGGGTTGTTTCTACAGCTGCTGTGCTCCTGTTCTTGTACTCGTTGATCCCGGCGCCCATGTGATATCACTGTGTTTGTTCAGTTCCTTTTTTAATTATGTTGCTTTCATAGCCGCCTATCAACTCTGGAACTGGAGTCTAATCACGCCCGTTCGCCCGCCCACCGGACAACCCTGCAAGACAGTTAGTGCGTCCCAACAATAACGCACGCCAACATTTCCGTTTTAAGGGTTAAATTTAATATATATATATTTTTTAAATTTTATCAATCAAAAAAAAAAAAATCATACGCGAACCCGTTCGATGGCCCGGTCCCGATGTTGGCTCGTCAACTGCCGCGGTCGGAAGTATCGAGGAGCGGTATGCAACTTTACTTGGATATTGTGCCAAATACGGGCCCCCCTTATCAGTGCAGTATATCTGTAGTTAGCCAAACATGGAGCACTATACACCAGAGCTAAGTAAGATACGGCCGCTGGGGAACCTCAGTCCGCTTCGTGAGCGGCTCTCCAACACGCCGCCGCCAGGATCGCCGCAATCTCCTGGGTCACCAATGTACCAGGTCAAGTACAAGGACTACGAGAGCGCTATCGAGGCTATTGCCCAGCTAGAAGCTGAGCTCAGTGAGTTCCAGCAGTCCAGTTATGAGCTTGAGAAAGAGCTGGAGAAGGAGCTGCTCGACTTGGAGGAGGGCAACGAGGAGTTGAAGAGCAGGAACGAGGAGCTAGCGCAAGAGTTGAAGGAGCTCCAACGCTCACGGTTCGAGTGGGAGAAGGAGACACAGAGAGAGAAGGAGACATTACTTCGCAAGATTAAGAAACTTGAAGAGGATCTGGACCACAAGAATGCCAAACTCGTCAATATCGAGATTCTCAACGATAGCATCGAACAGAGTGAACGGAATTTGAACGTTTCATACAAGGAGCTGGAAGAGCAGCATGCTTCAGCTCAGGAAAAAGTCGTGCTATTAGAGAGTGAGGTGAGTGAACTTCGGGATCAGGTTTTCAGGGAACAACTGAACCACCAGAACACAAAAAATGAGCTTGAGGATCTTCAAGCCAAGTACGACGAGCTTCTCAAGAAGCTGCACCCTCAGCCTTCACCAGTGCTTTCCACGTCAGCGCCACAACATCCATCGCAACTTTCAAGGTCACAATCAAGAACATCTTCAATGTCAAGGTCAACCTCCCTGAGACAGCTGCATACGATGATTGAACAAACAAAGGACATGGAGTCCAAGATAGACAACATCAAGATATCCCTCAAGAAGAACTCCAACCTCAAGATCCACAGGATCAAGTCGGCAACTACAACGAGCCTCACAAATACCACCATCACAACATCTACCCCTGCAGCGCAGCAGACACCTAGCAAACCGAGACGGACAATCCCGCTGTCCCCATCGTCTTTCAGTTTGAGCACGCTTTCAAGTGCTCGCCTGAACACACTGGAGGCCATCGAAGGCTCCCCCAACAGCAAGGCGCCATCCCCTGAAGACAGAAGACACAAAGTACGAATGTTTTTCGGTGGGAAAACAGCCAAGTGACCCCATACACACTGCTATATACCCCTTTAATATTGACGACCTGTATGACAGTTTGATTGATAGACAACAAATGCAAGGTCACGTGCCACCACACGTGACCGACGTATTCGCGCACGGTCAAGTGCATCTGGTGGTCCTACTGGCCGGCGGGTGCTGCAGGTGATGCACCAAAAGTGCGCCATAAGCTACGCTATTTAACAGCACCACCCGCCCATGGTTTCTCGCTTGTTTAACAGCCGCCGCCAAAGTTCATTCAAAGCCAAACAATTCATCCTCATCAAACACAAAGCTCCCCTATCCGCTACCCAACAATGACTGCCGCTGCACCACTGGTCAATGGCACGTCGTTCTACACGCTGAGGGCATCCACCCCAGCTTTGCTGACCAAAGCCGCCGAGTTCTACGAGACCGTTGTGGGATTCAAGGCCGCTCAGAAGTCAGCTAACAGAGTGCTTCTACACTCTGGACAAGCATTCCCAGCTGCCTCCTCTTCACTGGAGATTCTCCTGGACGCTAGCTTCAACCAGCAGGACGCTTCGCTCCTGGTGGAGAACAAGGACGCCGCCGACTGGCGCTCACTGAGATCCACCGTGGTGTTCAAAACAGACGCCATTGAGACACTCACGCACAACTTCCAGGACTACGAGGGCCTCCAATGGAGAGCATTCCCAACTGAACTTGCACCTGTGGAAGTTTACGTCGTTGACCCACTTGGATACCTTATCGGCTTCACCTCCCTCAAACACGCGCTCTCCACCGTGGCGCCACCTGTCAAGCAGCTTCCAACCACGGCGGCTAGCGCAGAAACCGACACTAAAGCCACGGGAAGCACTGATTCCGTTGAGCCAATTGCTGCCCGTCAGCGTAACATTGCTGTGATGACATCCGGTGGTGACGCCCCAGGTATGAACGCCTGTGTCAGAGCCGTTGTCAGAGCCGCCATCTTCAGAGGCTGCAAGGCATTTGCCATCTACGAAGGTTATGAAGGTCTCGTGAAAGGTGGTGAGAAGTACATCAAGGAGATGGACTGGCAATCGGTCCGTGGCTGGCTCAGCGAAGGTGGTACAAACATCGGTACCGCCCGTTGTCAGGAGTTCAGAGAAAGAGCTGGTCGTCTCAAAGGTGCTAAGCATCTGATTGATGCCGGCATCGACGCACTGATTGTGTGTGGTGGTGACGGTTCTCTCACTGGTGCTGACATGTTCAGATCTGAATGGCCATCCTTGATCAAGGAGCTCTTGGATGCTGGTGATATCACAGAGGAGCAGTTCAAGAAACATCAACACTTGAACATCTGTGGTACTGTGGGTTCCATTGACAACGACATGGCAACCACCGACTCTACCATTGGTGCCTACTCCTCTCTTGAGAGAATTTGCCAGGCTATTGACTATATTGACGCTACTGCTAACTCCCATTCTCGTGCATTCGTTATCGAAGTCATGGGCAGACACTGTGGTTGGTTGGCTCTTATGGCTGGTATTGCCACAAGTGCCGACTACATCTTCATTCCAGAGAAGCCAGCCTCCTCCAGAGAATGGCAGGACAAGATGTGTGATATTGTTTCTAAGCACAGATCAAGAGGTAAGCGTAAAACCATCGTCATTGTTGCCGAGGGTGCCATCGCCGCAGACTTGACACCAATCACCTCTAAGGATGTTCTCAACGTTTTGGTTGACAGATTGGGCCTTGATACTAGAATTACAACTTTGGGACATGTTCAGAGAGGTGGTACAGCTGTTGCCTTTGACCGTGTTCTTGCCACTATGCAGGGTGTTGAAGCCGTCAAGGCCGTTTTGGAATCAACACCAGAAACACCATCTCCTATGATTAGTATTGTCGAGAACAAAGTATGCCGCAGACCGCTGGTGGAGGCTGTTAAGCTTACCAAACAGGTGGCTGAAGCTATCGCTGAGAAGGATTTCAAGAGAGCCATTTCTCTTCGTGATTCTGAGTTTGTTGAGCACCTCAACAACTTCATGGCAATCAACTCCGCTGATCACAACGAAGCTGTACTTCCACAGGAGAAGAGACTCAAGATTGCCATCATCAACGTCGGAGCTCCTGCTGGTGGTATGAACAGTGCTGTTTACGCTATGGCTACTTATTGTATGTCTCAGGGCCACACCCCTTACGCTATCCACAACGGTTTCTCTGGATTAGCTAGACACGAGTCAGTGAGATCTATCAACTGGCTTGATATTGAGGGATGGACCTCAAGAGGTGGTTCAGAGCTTGGTACCAACCGTACCACCCCAGAGGAGGCTGATATTGGTATGATTGCATACATGTTCCAGAAGTACGAGTTTGACGGACTGGTTATCGTTGGTGGCTTCGAGGCATTCGTCTCTTTACATCAATTGGAACAGGCCAGAGCTGAGTACTCCGCATTCAGAATCCCAATGGTGTTGATTCCAGCTACCATTTCCAATAATGTGCCTGGTTCAGAGTACTCTCTTGGTGCCGACACCTGTCTGAACTCTTTGATGGAATACTGCGATATCGTTAAGCAGAGTGCTTCCTCAACTAGAGGTCGTGCCTTTGTTGTTGAGGTCCAAGGTGGTAACTCGGGTTACATTGCTACTTTGGCTCACATGTGCTGCGGTGCCATGGCATCTTATGTTCCAGAGGA
Organism: Petasospora euphorbiae; assembly: GCA_030567115.1. NCBI lineage: Eukaryota > Fungi > Ascomycota > Saccharomycetes > Phaffomycetales > Wickerhamomycetaceae > Petasospora > Petasospora euphorbiae. The sequence goes on from JAJLRQ010000161.1 coordinate 147,300, forward strand.
GGGTATTTCATTGGAGCAGCTAGAGATGGATATCCAATCTTTGAAACAATCATTCGCCATCTCGTCTGGTCAATCAAAATCAGGTAAGCTGGTGCTGAAGTCAGAAAATGCCTCGAAAGTGTTGAGCACAGAAGTTCTCGCAAAGATCATTACAGAGGAGTCGCAGGGAAGATTCGATGCCAAGACCGCCGTCCCAGGTCATGTTCAGCAGGGTTCTGTTCCATCGCCTATTGACCGTACCAGAGCTACTAGATTGGCTGTCAAGTCAGTCCAGTTCATTGAAGAGAAGCAGTACATCACTAAGCCTGTACAATTTGATGAGAAGTTTGACCTGACCAATGAGGCTGTCAGTGAGACAGCTTCAGTACTTGGTGTCAAGAGATCACATATGAGATTTACCAGCATTCGTCAGCTCTATGACTTTGAGACTAACGTTTCCAAGAGAATGCCAAAGGTCATTCATTGGCAGCCAACCCGTGAGGTTGCGGATGCCTTGGTAGGTAGAACTAAGGTTCCCCAGCTCAACTGATTTCTCACATCCAATCTTGTGATGATAGTACGCAACAATTAATAAACTATAGTCCTGTACATATTTTAAAAAATGCATAGTCTAGAACTGTGACCGCCTGGTGATAATTTAATATTCCACTTCTTGAATATAATGTGTGAGTGGCCACTCCACAATCCTGTTCACAGAGTACTCGAGCACACGACATTCAACTACGAAACGACCCCCTAAGTCCTATCTCTCATCAGTTAACTGCTATAACAATGTGAAATTGTTTGTCGCCAATCGATAAATTGTACATGAATCCAAAAGTTACATTTCAAGCTTTAGATTCTCAAATAAGGGTAGCTTAAAATGATATTTGAAATTTGAACCACAATAGTGCATCAAAAGCATTTCAACACATACAGCTTTTCTGGAGTTCAACTATAGTGCTCACCTTGACAAATGGAGGATCTGAGAGCTCAGAATCAAGTATGCTGATTCATTGTCAAATTGACTAAATTTATGTTCAATAAAGTGTACATAATCGTAATGCAAAAATGAGGTTGCAACTCGACCGTAGTGTTTGGATGTGCTTCTGGTGCAATGATTACTTACGGGTGGTTTACAGGTTTTGTACGGATGGTAGACTGATTGCAGATTAAAAAAAAAAATTAAATGGACGAGTCCGGAGTCGAACCGGAGACCTTTCGCATGCTAAGCGAACGCGCTACCAACTACGCCACACGCCCGTCCTTGAAGTCTCATGTAACTAAGATGGGCCCAGCTTAAGCTGCCCAAGATTACTACTATACAACGTGATGCTTCACCAAGGGGAACTCACGCCATCTTATATACTTCCAATGACACCTCGCCGATCTGCGCTTATACTTCCAATGACACGTCGCTTCACCCCTATACTCGGCTTCTCCGTGCCATCACTTACCCGGCCGAGATTCCCACGCCCATCGTTACA